>VYZS01051731.1:8766-19345 GCA_013400695.1 Neodrepanis coruscans | reverse complement strand
GTGTATTGTGTTATCTTGAAGTAACTTAGTGCCAACTTTCACTCTGGAACATATTTGTATTGCTCAGCAAGTAAGAGAACAGGATGAGTCAGGGAAATGAGAATAGCATGAAAATGAAAAGAGGAGCTCTGAAGACTAAATATAAAATTACAGTGGGTTATTTTCTATCTTGAGTTTTGATTTGCAGATGACATATATTCTAGCTCATGTTTCAGTTTTTCAGAGAGATGTTTTGTATGCTACTTTGAGATGCTTTTTGGCCCATTGAAATGCTTTCTTGTGAAAGGCTCTGCTTCAGTTTCTCATCTTCAGGGCAGGATTTCTACAAACATAAACTCCAGGCTTTTTTACGTCAGCTTAAAAATCATGAAGTCTGAATGTGTCCTGTGTCTGCTTGTGCAGACTAGCTTTCATGTCTTCCACCTTCTCAGCCTCAATAAATCCTTACATGTATGTAGTGTAATTTGTGCTCTTTCATATCATAACAAATTATTAATTTATTAAGAACAACAGCAAAACAACAAAACCCTAAGCCAGCAGAAAAAAAATTAGGAATAAAAACACATAATCACAACAAAATAAGTTTCTAGGATAGAACTTGCTTTGAATGGGTTGTGTTTCCCTTTGCAGGGAAAAATGCAGTGCTTGAATTCCAAATTTACTGTCTTCCTTAAAAATTTTGATCACTTCTGTAATAGCAAATCCTTGTAAATAATAAATAGTAAATTCATCGTTCTGAGAAAAATTGAGATTGATTTTGGTTGGTACTTAGTTCTATGGCATGTAAGGAGTATTTTTTGTATGATTTTGAAATTCAGGCTTGCAAATTTGAGTTATCTTTTTTCAACTAGGGCAAATATGTAAGTGTTCCAAACAACCACTGAAACAGCACTTCAAAAAATGAAGTCACATAAGAAGTGCTGACTGTCTGCATCTGGTTGTCTGATACACTTCCAGTACTTGATTCATGTAAGACTTTCATGTGGATGTTTTGCCACCAAAATTTACGTAACAAATAGGAGTGACAGAACTTCTTTATAAAATCTAATACTTGGTACACACAGTAAATCATATTACAGTGTTATAGACACAATTTAAACAATGTGAAACCTGTTCAACGAACCAATTGCATGGATTAATGATTTCCCTTTTTAAAAGAGGAGTGTTATATCCATGGCAGAAATACCACTCAAGTTGGCTTTTAATTTTACCTAGTAACAGGGGAGCACTAAATCATTGTTAATTTGCTCAGAGATGAAAATTGATTAAACTGATGGAAATGCACGTTTTATTGATTTAGTCCTGTTCAAACTCTGCCTGCTTATGCCTGGTGGACATTGTCTCAATTTACAGTAAAGTGCACTCTCAGCCTTGAGAGTAATGGACTGAAAAATACCAACCTCTGTTTGTGCTATTTTTTGCTCTTCTGTAAGGTTCTTTTAATATATATTGTAGGAAAATAGTGTTATTGATTTGTTGTGGCTCAAATATTACTAACATGAGCATAGAAATTACTATGAAGTGGTCATTATTGATTTAGTCCTGTTCAAACTCTGCCTGCTTATGCCTGGTGGACATTGTCTCAATTTACAGTAAAGTGCACTCTCAGCCTTGAGAGTAATGGACTGAAAAATACCAACCTCTGTTTGTGCTATTTTTTGCTCTTCTGTAAGGTTCTTTTAATATATATTGTAGGAAAATAGTGTTATTGATTTGTTGTGGCTCAAATATTACTAACATGAGCATAGAAATTACTATGAAGTGGTCAAAACTTACAGAAATACAAAAAAATCCAAAACACAATTAAGAATATGTAGGTAGGTCTGTGGAGAGTAAATACAATTAGATAAATCAGATTTCACTGTCCTTCTGGATCAGTTATTTTCTACATATGTTTTAGCTTTCCCTCTGAGTCATGTACTGTCTGAACAATGAAAACCTCAGATTCTTAAACTATAAGGCTCTGCAGTGAATATATATGAAAAATATTGGCAGTTCTGCTTCCTTTATCTTATCCTTGCCTCTCTTCTTATGGGTTTGGTTGTGTATTTCTGTGCAGGGGACTCCTTCAGTGATTTGTGCCCTTATTTTCTTATTTTGCAGCAGCTTTTACTATGCATTATAAATAGTCTGAGTACTTGTAAAGTACATAACTCCTTATAGGTTCAGGAAGTGAGATTTTTGTACAGAAGTCTTAACACTTCGTTTATATGTCATTTACAGCTTTTTGAGAATTTGTACCAGATTTGAAATCACTGAGTAATGCAATAGTAAAAGCTAGGCTGTGAAGCATATAGTTATCTTTTGAAGCCATTCAGAAAAATCTAGTCAAAAATAATTTTTTTTTTTAGTTTTCAGAGGAAAGCTCACTCCCTAAACACTGAAAAGTCTTTCAAAATTGGATCTGCATTTTGTCCTTTCTCCCTAAAGGGAATCTTTTCAAGCAGGGAGTTGCTTTTCATTTAATGCAAACCAGTATCTAGATTGTCTAAACAAAGGCTGTTGTGTTTTTATTAGCGTAGTGGAAGCAGTGTATATGCTTTTAGCGATCAGTCATCAAACCTGCTTCTCTTGGCAGATCAGAGAGCAAGCTCACCGGTACGGCATCAAGGACGAAGTGATGATCTCGAACGGGATGAAAGAAGAGAAGAGCGAAGGGGAGATCGGTCTGATGATAGGAGAGACGAAAGGGCCCGGGAGAGAGAACGAGAAAGGGAGAGGGACCGAGAGCGCGAAAGAGAAAGAGAGCGGGAAAGAGAAAGGGAGAAAGAAAGAGAGTTGGAACGAGATCGTGCTCGGGAACGGGAGAGGGAGAGAGATCGGGACAAAGACAGGGACCGTGAGCGGGACCGAGACAGGGACCATGACAGGGAAAGGGAACGAGAGAGGGAGAGAGAGAAGGAGCGGGAGCGAGAGCGTGAGGAACGTGAAAGGGAGCGAGAACGAGAAAGAGATCGGGAGCGGGAACGCGAAAGGGAGAGAGGTCGAGACAGAGATAAAGAAAGAGACCGCCAGAGAGACTGGGATGACAAAGGAAGGGAAGATCGCCGGGATAAGAGAGAAGATACCCGAGAAGAAAGAAGCTCAAGAGATGTCCATGAGGAAAGAAAATCCAAGTGAGTGGATCTGAATGTTACTTCAGTCAGAGTTTAAAAAAACGGCAGTCTTTTACTGTTGAATTCTCTAAGGTAGTAAACATGAGAACATCATAAGGAGGACAACATCCTATTTATGCAGAGGCCTGTTCTGAAGCCGGATCTCCTCTGCATGTGTGTGGCACATACTGGTGGTCCCCAAATCAGTACTGTGCTGGTGAAGTTAATGTGGTGGAATCGTGGAACTACTCAGGAGCTAACAATGGTATCAGGCAATGTAATTTTCCCTTCTAAATCTGCTTGCATGGTCTTGCCTTTAATAGTTCAGGCATTTTTGGATACATATTAAAAAACTGGGTGTTTTTTTAAGTCTGAAAGTCAAATAGCAGATAACTAGGTCAGGGTTTGTGACTTTATTCATTGAATTTCTCTGGAATGTACATTAACCTTTGCACTACTGAGTTCTCAATACCAGAAGGCTACCAGTGAAGGCCTGAACAATATCCCAGGTTCATGTGTGAAGCTTCCTTTAAGTGAGCAGCACTGATTTGCTTTTTTCCTTTTTTTCATTTGGTACAATAAAATTCTCATCGTTCCATGAATAATGAGCAAAACAGTGTTGTCCTGCAACACGTTTGGTTGGAAATAAGTAGTAGCTTTTGTATGAGGGAATTGTGAATTCTTGTGAATAATCTAATATGGGTTCTCCCCCATTCCACAGGGGATGAAGTAAGCAAGCATCTGGGTGGGGACTTAGTTGCCGGCTGGGGTTAGCTTGCTGCAAGGATCATTGCCACAGGAAAAAATTCATCCTAATAGTTTTTCAAAACCTTTTTGACAAAAAGGTAGTTGTCTTAAGTGTTTGAATTTTAGTTTAAGATATCTTATGCTATGGTCAGAAAACTGATCATACTTTCGGTTTTGGAATAACAGCTAAAAAAAAAAACAACTTCCTGGCATCTTTAAATGTGTTGTCTTCTGCATGAGGTGCTTAGACTTAAGGGATTTTATTGATAATAAAGTCAAAGAATCCTGAAGAACTTTGTTGGTAGATATTTGTCTTGCAGAAAGCGTCACAGAAATGAAAGCAGTCCAAGTCCTCGTCAGTCACCCAAACGGCGCCGTGATCACTCTCCTGATAGTGATGCTTACAACAGTGGAGATGATAAAAGTAAGTGGGAGTGGGCTATCTGCAGCTGGATCCAGCTTACTCTCTGTCTATAGAAAATAACTTGCAATCTTAAATAGAAGAACACGGGCAAAGGTTTTTTAAGTGTCCTCTCCGTATTTATATGAGCACAGTAATTTTTTTTAAATCTTTCTCAGTTATTTATCTTGGTTGTGTCACTATGTGTTGCGTTTGTCAGGTGATAGTGACTTCCACATCTGTATGTTCACCAAAATGAAAACAGTGTTGCTGCTGCAGCAGTGGAAAAAACTTTAGAAATCTAACTCATGGATTATATGTTTTAATTGACACCTTTTTTGTCATGCAGAAGATACAAAGTGCTCACACATTCTCCTTCCTAAACAATAAAAGTATGTTCTTTTTTTTGTATTTTGTAGATGAAAAGCACAGACTTCTGAGCCAAGTTGTGCGGCCACAGGAATCCCGGTCACTGAGCCCCTCTCATGTTACAGAAGAGCGGCAGAGTCGCTGGAAAGAAGAAGAACGAAAATCGGACAGAAAGGAAAGTTCCCGGCGTTATGAAGAAGCAGAGTTTAAAGAGAGGGTTTCTTCAGCAGATAAGCAAAGAGACCAACCAGATGCTTCAGAAGGCTCCCGGTCCAGGGTTCAGGAAAATCTTGGACACCGTCCCTCTGAAGAAAGAGATGCTTCTGATAGAATGCATGATGACAGCAAGAAGAAGTCTAAGGTACAGAAAAAGGCCACAAAGAAGAAGAAAGATGATGACAGCGTGGTGGAGAGGTATGCTAATGAATCGACAACTGAGGAAAGCCAGGTCTTTTCACCCAAGAAAGGTCAAAAAAGAAAAAATGTAGAGAAAAAGCGGAAGAGATCCAAGGGTGATTCTGAAGTTTCTGATGAAGAAATTGTTCCACATCATAAAAAGAAAAAAGGCCCAAGGACCCCTCCTGTAACCAAAGAAGAATTAATTGAAGCACCATCTGAGAAAGCTGTGGCAGAAGTCCCCATGAAAAGAGAAGACACAACATTTAGTGACTGGTCAGATGAAGATGTTCCTGAACGTGGTGACATTGTTGTTCCAGAAAGAAGCATGGAGGATTCCCATAGAAAAAGTCACAGGATGAGGGGAGAAAAGGTGGAAGCCCCTCATGTTAGTATAGAAGATGGACCGCACCGTAAACCTGTGGATCAGAAGCGCAGCAGCAGCCTTGGTAGCAATCGGAGCCATGCCTCAAGCAGACTTCGATCTCCTTCCAATGAGTCAGCGCATCGCAGTGGAGATGACCAGACTGGACGGAAGAGGATCCTGCACAGTAGCTCTAGAGACAGGGACAGGGACAGAGAGAAGAAAAGCTTAGAAATCTCTGAACGAAAGTCCAGAATTGATCAGCTGAAACGAGGGGAACCCAGTCGCAGCACATCTTCAGGTAATAAGATGCATTTTAGTGAGGCCGGTGTATCATTCTGTGTACAAATGCCAGATCTTTCTTCCGTGGCTCTAATTAGTGTAACAGGAGAGGGAGGTGCCATTCATTGTAAAACTAAATGAATTAAGATTCCTGTAATGGTTACCATATTTAAAAAGCTGATTTTCGGTGGGCAGGATTACTATTTTGTTTACGCCAGAACATTCACTCGGATTCAGTTCATACTGTCTGGGGAATAAATCTGTAGGACGAAAACCTCACAGAGAAAATGCTTGTGCTAACAGAGCATTGAGGCAGTTATATCATCTAAATTATATTCTTAAAAGTTTGTTTATTAGCATTAATTTTAATATGAAGATTCTTGAAATTATACATAATTAGGTAAATCTGGCATGGTTCCTGTAAGGCATACTTTTAATGCCCAGGGAAATCCTATGTTGCAAATTAAAATAATGACAATTGGCTTGTTTTATTTGTATACTTTCTTGTTAAAAAAAAAAAAGGTAAAATAGTTTAAGATTTAAACAGCATCACTAGAAAAGTATCTTCCTCCTAAAACATTTTGGCTCTCTGTTCTCCTCATGGTTGCATGCCTGAATTTGCTAACTAAAGCATTCCTAGCTTTTAGAAGACATGTTTTGAAAAATATGAATTTTGAGATGATTTTTTTTTTCTTTTTTTCTCCCGCTTGCCTAAATTTCTGAGTTAAGACTGTGTACCTTCAGCTTGACTTCTGTCCTAGTAGAAAGTAGCCACTACTACTAATTCTTTTCTGGAAGTGGGAGAACTTAGCTCATGTTATAAAGTGAGGCTAAATCTATAGGCAGTCCTGAAAGCGTTATTAATTTGGAGATGATGCTTTTGAGAAATACATTTTCATACCTGAATCTTTGAAATGCTTTGGTATTACATACATGTGTCATAGTCACGCTTATATTGAAAATGTTTTATCCAGATCGTCAAGATTCAAGAAGCCACAGTTCAAGAAGAAGTTCTCCTGAATCAGATCGTCAGGTCCATTCCAGATCTGGGTCCTTTGATAGCAGGGAAAGGCTTCAGGAGCGAGATCGGCATGAACATGATCGAGAAAGAGAAAGAGACAGGAGAGAGGGAAGACAGAGAGACTGGGACCGAGATGTTGACAAAGACTGGCCAAGGAGCCGGGAACGAGAGAGACTCAGGGAGCGAGAGAGGGATAGGGAGAAAAGACGGGAGCTGGAGAGAGAGAGAGACAGACAACTACCTGATGCTGCTGAGAGAGAGAGAACTCTTGACATTTCCTCTCAAAAGGAATCAACAAGGCATAGCGAAACAAAACTGGACAGAGATCATGAAAAGGAGTTTGATGGTGTTTGTCGGGATTCAGCAGCTTCAGAGAAGGAAAAAACAGACAAAGATTTAGGAGCTTTACAAGGTTTTGAAGATGGAAATGAGACCGAAAAGGTAGAGAGTTTAGAAGGTAAGATATTACAGGAAAGAACTTGAGCTGAAAAATGTTTTATTCATTCTCTTTTATCATTGTGCTGAACTGAGCTGTAGTAGAATAATTTTCTGTCGAAAGGCTTATTGGCTCCACCTTCTCTCCTGTGGAAGCAGACACAATAAGAGAAATCTGATGAGCATCTTCTGTAGTGTTAATTGTGTTAGTGTTGTTTGTTAATTTCTAAAGACATCTTGAGGCAAAGATTCATAAATTATCTGAGAGATAATGTCACCAAATTGTAATGTTTCCAAATAGGCAGTTTGCAAAAGGGTAACACCAACATTTGATTGTCTTGTTATATCATTCTAAGATCTATTTCTTATTTTGGAAGTGACAGGTAATGAGTGAAAAAAAAGAATGTTGACTTAGAACTCTTCTTTGGGGCTTTTTTCTGCAGAGCCCAATTATCATAGAAATGGTTGTCTGATTAGTAGGTGAAACATATGTATGGCTTTGCACAACAGCCAAAAAATAGCTTTCCAGAGCTGAAAGCAGCTTCAGTTTGCTGGCCCTAACAGTACTGGGGAAAATGTGCTTAGGTTGATAAAGTAAGAAAGGGGCAAATACTGACGAACTGTTTAAGTTTGTCACATGGATTAGAAGCTTGAGCTTTGCATGGATAGAGAATCTGGAAGTACTTTTAACCCATATCAACAAGAAAAAAAGAAACAAGAATCTAAATCCAGGGTAACTAGTGTATGTTATGGTTATGCTCATCATGTTTGCATGCTTAAATAAGCATTGTCTGTAGTGCTAATTGTTAATTTGAGCAGTTAAATTGAATGTTGTCTCAAGAGGATGATGAGGAATATTTATTACTTATGTCTCCTACATGAGTACTCATAGTGGTCATTAGGGTTGCCTGGTACAATTGAGAAAAATCCATTTAAGAAGATTGTCAGGTCCTTCGTCTCCACAGACAAAGACAGTATTTGGAATGAGCCTGGAAGAGTCTGCTCTGTCTTTCTATAATAGACAGGATTCAACTATTTTTAAGTTAGAGGAAAGGAATGGCGCAATAAATCTGAGAATACAATGTGGTAACTTCAGAAAAGAGATGGTTATTTTTAGATACATTACCTGTTTCTAAGAGGGCACCTGTAACTGTACAGGCTGTGGATGTTAAATTTGCTCTTAGGTCTTACTTTCAGCAGACTTCTGACTGTTTTAATGTGTATTCTTTTGTCTGTTTTTCAATAGACAGTGTTCTGAATTCTATAGGAAGTTATGGTGTAGTTGGGATTTTATTTTTTTGTTAGAAAAATGTCTTTTTTATAAAATATTAGATGGCATTCCATTTTATTAAAGCATGCTATACATAGCATGTTTATAGTTGTCTAAGGTTTAGTGTGCTTCATTGCCTTTCATTAGTGTGTGACTCCTGTTTACACTGCTCTGTTTAGCTGACTAGTGTGTTGAGTTTTTAATGCAGAATTAATATA
Source organism: Neodrepanis coruscans (assembly GCA_013400695.1). Taxonomy (NCBI): domain Eukaryota; kingdom Metazoa; phylum Chordata; class Aves; order Passeriformes; family Philepittidae; genus Neodrepanis; species Neodrepanis coruscans. Next base: position 10,748 of record VYZS01051731.1, on the reverse strand, counting down.
AAAGTACATTTCCACAAAAGAATAGTAATGATAAGAGTATAGTGGGAATTTTCAAACTTACACTTTAAATTCAAAATTTTTATGTGTTTATGTATTTTTGAGAATTGTGAATGATGATTTTTAGCTGCTTGATGAAGTAAATTTTTTTATGGGTCCAAATATGTAGTACTGGTGAGTTAGCGTATCTGGCAGATCAGTGTGGATGTAGAAGATGTACTTTACAGGCAGTGAATATTTAAAGTTATAAGACACAAAATGAAATCTTGTGCCGATCACCTTACTCTCCCTTTTCAAAAGGAAAAATTTGTTAGAAAACTAAGTACAGTTTCTAAGTTTGATGATGTTAAGGGGGTATCTGGTATTTACTTGGACCAATTACTGTATATATTCTAACAAAACATGTCAGGATATAATAAAATTATTGTAATGTTTTGAACCTTAATGTGTTTGCTCTAGGACTGGGCTTAAGTAATGCCTAAGATGCTACATGTTTCCTCCAAACCATTGCCAGATGGTCTGAGCAGTTAATTTGTGCTCTGCTAGCATGTCTTTTACTTGCTTTTTCCATGCTGATTTTTATGTTAGTTGAGGTGACTTTACTTTTGTCTTCCCAGTCTGTAGCTTTTACAAATGCAAGCCAATCAAAAAGGGTGGGGAACATACAATGGAAGCGGTTTCCCTTCTGGCTGAGCGAGCTGGAAGATACTGGAGTAGTCATCCATGGGAGAGGATCCCTGTAATTTCTGTCCTGTTTGTGTGTCACAGCTCCTTGTTAGTACCATGGTGGAGATCCATCAGAAAGCCTGAGTTTAGAGCACTAGGATTTTTGAATGCTTGAGTCAGATCTTTGAATCTTGGCGGTGGCAGAATGCTTTCAGATATTCCTGTCCTGAACTGCAAAATGCAACATTTGAGTGTCTTATGTTCATGGTTCTTCAGGAACATGTTTCCACATAAAGCACAAGGATAGTATGTATCCACATGGGAGGGTAACAAAAAACTAAAAGAGTTTGGCATGGCTTTCTAAAAGCTCTTGTTATGACTGCCACAAAGAGTCTAAATCTCTGTGCATGATGGAGTCATTGAGGATATCTGTTACCTTTTTGTATTTTGGAGTTATGTTAGCTCTTGAGCCTTTGTACTGAATCCTAAATTTAGATTAATGTGCAAAAGCATCTGAAAGACTTCGTGGCACTTAGATTTGTATTATAAACTAATGTCAGATATCAGATAATCAATGTGTTTCTTTTGAATATGGCCATCTCTGTGCAGTTTGACTAGTACTGCACCAAAAAATGACTGATGTACGTAAAATTCAAACTTCTCTGTTACTATGAGTTAAGACCTGTTTTTATGTTGGGTATACTTGTCCCTAAAAGCTAACAGTTTAGTTTGCTAAACCTCTTTGTCTTCAGGCAGCTTAAAGCATGTTTAGAAAACAAATATGATTGCTTTAAAGTGACAGTACATACCTATTTCTGTAGGAGGGGAGGATGAAACAAAGACTAACGATGTACAGTCACTGGGGTCTGGTGCTGGAGAATACGAGCCAATCAGTGATGATGAACTGGATGAAATTCTGGCAGGTGATGCTGAAAAGCGTGAGGATCAGCAGGAGGATGAGAAGATGCCTGGTAAAAGTATATCAAACCCCCATTATGATTGTTTGAATATAAAGATTAGATCAGTTTGCATTTAATGCTGTTGTGATGTTGATAAGTATTTCTGAATTAGGAGTGCAGTTTATGAGCAGACTCTTATTTATGCTTGAATACTTTCCATATGCTTTGGGATACATGAAATCTTCTAATTGTCCTAAGTTCAGTTGGGTAATCTGGGCTGTGTGAACAGTGTTTGTATTTTTATGATAAATGTAGTAGAAAAATGCAATTGCATGTTTATCCAAGAAATAGTATATCTCTTGAAAAAAACATCCAACATCCAGAGTTGAAATACTAGCTTTTTAAGCATTTAATTTGAAT
>VYZS01051728.1:2500-10622 GCA_013400695.1 Neodrepanis coruscans | reverse complement strand
AGGGGAGGGGAGGGGGGGGGAAAAGAGAAGCTCGGAGCCTAAAAGCAAAGGGGCTTTTGTCATCTTTTGCAGCGCTGTGTCCTCGTCAGGCTGCTCAGGGAGGACTGTGGGGCACAGGCACATCTCGTCCTGCTTTCAGAAATAAGTCTCTTCAGGAGGGGGGGGAAAAAATAATAATAATAAAAAAAAAATCTATGTAAATCCGAGGAGCATCTTTAAAAAGAGGAGGAGGGGGAGAAGAAGAAGAAGAATACACACAACAACCCCCCCCCCCCCCCCCAAAAAAAAAAAAAAAAAAAAAGAAGGCGAGCCTGAGTTTTTGCAGTGAAAGGCTTCGTTCTTCGGCGAGGAGTCGTGGATGTTTTTATGTCCTTCAATAAAATTTTTACGAGGATCATTTGATTGTTCATAAATGTGTCGTTCATTAAATAAAACCGTAGGACTGAGTTTCAGCTCTCGAGCTGGGGATGAGAGAGCTTTTGGTATCAGGAGGAAGCAACAATGTGTGTTGGGCACATGATCTTTTTTTTTTCCCTCTTTTTTTTTTTCTTTTTTTTTTTTTTTTTTTTTTTGAGGAACGCCTGGAAACTTTTTTTTTTTTTTTTTTTTTTTGAGGAACGCCTGGAAACTTTTTTTTTTTTTTTTTTTTTTTGAGGAACGCCTGGAAACTTTTTTTTTTTTTTTTTTTTTTTGCACCAAATCGTGTGAAGAAGTTGGGAGCGTTAAAAAATCGGTGGTAGCCTGCCTGCATTTTGAGAGAATAAACCTTTCCTTTGTAAGGAAAGACAGGTAGGTACAGAGCTCACGCCCAGTGGAGTCTCCAAGAAGGGGCTTAGGCGATTTCTTTGGCAGAAAAAAAAGAAATTAAGATCCCTAAGAAAAAAAAAAAATTAAGACCCCTAAAAAAAAAAAAAAATAACCTCTCACCATTTTATATTTTTTCTAGAAACCCAACACACCCCCCCACCAAAACAAAAATGACTTGTCTGGGCTCCCCTCAAGGCTCTCCATCAGCTCGGCTTTCCCAAGGCTGAGAGGACACGGAGGGAAATAATCCAAATTTGTAAAGAAGGAGGAAAAGTGTGGGCTCAGAAGGCGCTAGAGGCGGGCAGGGGGTGGGCAGGGTGTCCCCAGTGATGCAGTGTCACCACTGACAGCTCTGCACAGCCTGGACAAGTCCCACGGAGCGACACGGCACAAACCTTTCCCATTCTCCTTCATTTATTAGGATTATTATTATTATTATTTTTCTCTCTCTCTCTCAATAAGTTGCATGAGAAACGCGAGCAGGAGGAGGAAAGGGATGGAGGCAGATTGGAGAGGAAAGAGGCAGAAAGAGGAGGTGCTGCCAGGATTTCATCCCCCTCCAGCCCCTCCAAAGTCACCCCCTCAGCTGAACCGGGGGGAAAAGCTGCCCCTCAACACTCCGGGCTCGAGCAGAGCCAAGAAATGGATGCCCAGGGCTGCCCTCGCTGCTGGGAGAAAGAGGATTTCCCTCTCGAAAAAAAGAAGGGGAGGCTTTCAAAGCAAAAGATGACGGGACGTGTTTGTCAAGGGACTCCGGATTTGGCAAATTCGAAAAGACATCGAGTCTCTTCCCCCCCCCCGCCCCCTCCCCAGAATTTATTCCTCATTCCGTTGTAAGTCCCTGGCTTTATGTGAGCCCTTAAAGGGAAATATTCCTGCAGGAGCACAACGTCTTCTTTGGCCTTTCCCGGGACCAATTTATCTGTCAATCACCAGTCTCCAATGACGGTTATTTTTATGTTCGCGAGGGGAAAAAAAAAAATAAAATATATGTATCTATATCCACTCATCATTCTTTTATCTCTGCCCATTTTAAAAACACTTTCTCTGCAGGGCTGCAAAGCCAGTGGGCTCTGACCTGTGGAGGGGGAAAAGCTGCCTGGCTTTCCCACTTTGGGGGAATATTTCCAAGAGAATCCTTTACAAAAGCAGGGCTGTCTGAACCAGCAGAAGGGGAGAGGGAGAAAGAAAAAAGAGGCAGAGAGAGAAGGAGAGAGAGAGAGGGAAAGGGAGGACTGAGCCCGCAGAGGGAGAGAAGCAGTGGGGAGGTTTTACCAGGGGTAAAAATAGAGTGATAATGTCAGAACACACCACGGACGAACCGCAGAACGAGCAGGAATGACCGAAGCCACGCAGCCCCAAGAAGTAGCAGCAGTTTTTTGTCACCTTCACGCGAGCAGGCAAGGTCACCAAATTAGTGGTGGAGGGTGGATGTTGGGCTTACACAAAAGGCAAAGGTTTCTGGCCAAGATTTCTTTTATTTGGACGCAAAACCTGCGGCACACGGGATCCTCCACACCCCCCCGTGGGATGGGAAATCAAAGCGGATCGGATCGCGCTGGCGGCACAAACCCCCCGCTCCGAGGGGCTGCTGAGGATTGAGCAGCACAAAGCAGAGATGGAGACACTTCACCTTAAAGCACAGGACAGACACGGCTTAGGACTAAAGGCAGGGATTGAGTCCAAAGACGCGGCTCGAGGCTCCAGACACGGCTCGAGACAAGGTTTTTCCCCCTCCCCTCCATCAGCTGCAGAATCCCGGAACGCGATGCGAACCCCCCCTAAAACGTAACACGAGGTGAACCCCCATAAAATATCGTCCTTTTCACGCTCCTCTCGACATGAAACCATCCCCATGGACGGAGGCAAAGTTATGTGGAGAAAGTCCTCTCCGAGTGCCGGGGCAAAGAAAAGCAAGATCCCGAAATCTCCTCCTTTGCAGTGGGCAGCGTCTCCAAGCCAATATCCAGCCTGGAATTGGAAGACGCCTGGCTGTTGAATTCAGCAGCTACAAGGTTGTCTCGCAGCTTTCCTGAGCTCTCCAGCCACACTCCTGAGCCTCCACGAGCGCTCGAGGGGGAGATTTACCTCTTCTGAAATGATGGGGAACCATCACCTCCCTTGCAGGCAGCCTCGTATCATTTCCTCTCACCTCCCCTTTTTGAATCTGCAGGGGAAAGAAACTTCGCTTGCACTGAGCGAAACTATCCCTGGCAGCCCGCAAAGCTGGGCGAGGATTTAGATTTATTATTTCCTGGCGAAGGCGCAAAAAAATAATCGCAATAAATAATAACCATTAAAAAAAAATTAAAATAAAATAAAGAGGAAGTCGAGTGGCAAATTAAGAGATTACGGAAAACGAAGCCTTTGTCCCGGCCGCTTGATTTCTGACACCTTTTCGGAGCTAAAAGCTGCCCATGATCGCCCTTGTCCCTGCAAGTGCTGTGTGTGCTCAGCCCGAGCCGCCTCCCTCCCCTGGCCGGGCTCTTTCCCTCTCTCCCAAATCTTTTGCTTTCGCTTTAAGAAATTCTGCCCTGATTGGAAGGAACGGAGACAAAAAAATAACCCGAATAAAAAGGAGGAAAAAAAAAAAAACCAACACAGAAGAGGAGGAAAATAAAAGACAAAAAAAAAAATAAAATACAACCACTCTTGGGCAGCCCCCGCCTGCCGAGGGGACGCTGTTTTCTGGCTCTTTAATTCTTATTTTTTGGCAGAAAGGGGTGACCAGGCGAAGCCATGGTGAGGGTGTGCGGGGTGTGAGGGCAGCGCTGCCCTTTTCCCCGCGGCCCCTCCGGGCCCGCAGCGATCCCGGGGCTCTTCCCGCACCCTCGTCCCGCAGCCCCGGGGGGGGAAATCTCCGCGGGGGGAAAAAAAAAGAAAATTCCCGAGCCCCTCGGCGTTCCCAGCGGTTCAATTAACACTGTCAAGGTCGGATTAAAGCAGAAATCGGCTTTTTTTCGCCCCCCCCCCCGCCCCCCGCACAAATCCAGCCCCGCTCGGAGCAGCGGGAAGGGCGGTGCTGCCTCTGTCTCTCTGCAGAAGCCCAAAGAAAAATCCCCTCCACCATTCCCGCCTGCATTTCCAACCTTAACCCGCGAATAAAGTTCCCTTTTCCTCCCTTCCTTTGTCCCTTTCCATCCCCTTCCTCTTCTCTTTCGCCTGCCCAAGTTCTTTCTCTCTTTCTTTTGTTCCTTCTTCACCCCTCCTTTCCTTAGAGAGAGAGAGAAAAAAAAAAGGGAGAAAAAAAAATTGTGCACAATGGATTGAATGACTCCGAAACAGAGACTCTGAAGAGGCTGCGAAATATTTCCTGATCCCCCAGATGCCTCTGATTATTCCAGAATTGTCTCTCGGAGTAAATAAATTCGGGGAAAGATTAATTTGAGGCCAAATCCCCTCCGTGAATCTCGCAGCAGAGCCATCGCAGGCGAGAGGCTTTGCCTTTCCCTCCCTCCCCTGCTAAATTCTTTGGCTACTGGAAAATCAGATTTATTTCGGCTTCTTTCGAAGTTTTCAGATAGAAAATCCTCCCTGGACAACAATTGGCCGCACATCGCTGGATATCAACGTGAAAGCCTCAACCTGAGCCGGAATGGGAGTCACGGCTGAGGCAAAAAAAAAACCCCAGTTTTCCGCTGAAAATGTCACTGCAGGAGTTTTTTACCTGCTTAAGTGCTTCCCCCCCTACACAGACACGCACATACCCCCCCTCTGTTCGCTGCTCACAATTCCTGTCTCCCCAGTGTTGGAGGTACAGCGAATAGACAATAAATTCCGAGGTGCAATTAAAGCGAGGAACAATTTCTTTCAGTGTGTTATGGTCTCCCTTTCCCCCCCAAAATTTCAGGTCTCCCCCAGACGAAGCCTCCTGCAGATGTTTCCCCCCAAGCCCAGCAGCTCGTCTGCAGCAGCCGAGGAGGTGGAAAATCCGAGCTCCTCTCCCCGCTGCTCTCCAGGTTCGCTGCTTTTTTGGGTGTGATATGAAACGCAGGTCAACAGGAGGGGAAAAAAAAATTCCCAGAGAAGTAAATTAAAAAGAGGAGCGAGGAAACAAGCCTGAACCCAGAGAGGCGAAGTGTGTACTGCCTGAAGAAACATATTTCTATGCTTCTGCCTTTCCATTTATTATGTTTCTGTCAGACACCCTGTAATTAGCATAGATAACTGGAGTTGCGAGCTCCAAGTTGTGTCTGCAAATTCTATTGTCTGGCCGCTCCAGTTGCACCCCGAGCGAGCTGGAAAGGCAGCACAAGGTGTTAGGAAGAGTCTGCTGCCCTCAAATAAGACAATAACCCCCCGAAATGTGTGTGGGGGGGAAGGAAAGGCGGGCGGAGGGGCGAAGGTTGCTGCTTTAGGCGGTGGATTCCAGCCCAGTCTGCACCGCAATCTCTGTGGCCTGGTGCGAATCTCCTGCAGGAGATCAGCCCAGCCTCCAACCTGCCTCTGTCTGACACAAATGCGGCTTGAAATGGGTCGTTCAGGACCCCCCCAGCGCGAGTTCTGCCTCGTCCCACAGCCCCCTCCCAGCCTTTCTTTGCAGAGCCGGTACCTGTGTCAATCCGGCCCCCCCCAGCCCCAAACCCCAACCTTGGCCGGGGACGTTTCCTGCCCTTTCCACCCAAACCCCGCTGGTTTTCCAGCCCTGCAGCGGGTCCATCTCCTCGGCGAGGGCTGAGATTTCAGGGGATTTCCCCCAAAATCCACCCCACGAGAAACCAGAACAGATTTTATTGCCTGGGACACACACACACACAATCACGATATCGCCCCCTCATCACGATATCACCCAGTTCTCCCTCCACTTCACACCGAAAAAGGAAAAGTTTCTCACCACAGCCTCACCACCCCATTCCTCCACCCCAAAGGACGTTTTGGGGGGTTGTTTGGGGTTAGTTTTTTAATTTTTTTTGCTCTGCAAATTCACCTCCAAACTCCCGACCGGGAGCGGAGGATAAAGTTGAGCCGCGGGCAATGAGTTCCCAGAGCCAGACACGGGGCCAGGAGCTCCAGGTTGGGAAATTACACCTGCTGGGAGAGGAGGATTCCACCCACAGCCGCCAGAAAATATTGTGCAACCCAGCGCGCGGTAATATCGTTAATATTTCCCTCTGATAACAGCCCAGAAAGTGCTCGAGCACGGCCGACAAGGAGAACAATATTCCCCCAAGTAAAGGCGAAGGCAAACAGCGTGGTGTCCCTTTGACTACCCATGTTTTTACATAAAAAACAGGCACATCCACACCAAATCGTCGGAGCAATAAATCCCCCCCGTCCCCCTTTCCTGATCTAATATCATAATTAAAAAACAGTGGGGGAGATTTTAACTTTTATTGCGTTTCTGGAGTTGGGTTGCTAAACATATATTAAGTTTAGATTCTTCTCTTTCTCTCCAGGGGGGTGGTGGCTCGGAAATAAAATCAATCTTAATATACACAGAATAGATACTGGTTTGTCTTGTACATGCTGTTAGAAGAAAGGGAAAGAAATCTGCAGATAGTTAATACAGAGAAGGCAAACTCATCATACATGTAATGAATCCTTTAAATCATTCAATTATCACAGCACTAATATCAAATAATTATGGTTAAATGTACCAGTAATCAACCTTGTCCCTGTTGAAATATTAATTCACAGGATTGTGTAATAGTTTCTTCTTTTTTTTTTTTTTTTTTTTTCTTCCCTTATCCTTTTATAAACTTGCTTATTACACATTTTTTTTTACCCAGCCTGGTGTATTCAGCAGAAAAAGATGATGAAAACACCCCCCACAACATTGTTTTGAACCAAACCAACAACTCTCAGGTCTTTTCCACACTTCAAATCCAGCATCTTTAACAGAGCAGAGCAAACAAAGCGAGATGTTCTCCAGCCGATGCGGAAAAACACAGATAAATCCACCGCGTGATTTTATTCTCCTTTGGGTTATTCACACCCAAACCCAACGCCCGTCCCGAGGAGCGGATTTTTGCAATCGAAATACCCTCCTGGTTCAGAAACTTCGCCCTCGGGCTCAGGAGACAGAAACCACCGAAACGGGTTAGTTTTTTAATAGTTTCTTCTTTTTTTCCTTGCTTATTACACACCCCTGCCTTGGGAAAAAAAAAAAAAACCCCCCCCCGAATTCCCCCTCCCCCCCGGCCTTGGGAAAAAAAAAAAACCCTGCCCCCGTTCTCCGCCAGGAGAGTCCAAAGCTCCACCATTTCAGCCCCGATTTCTGCACCTCAACCTGCGCCTCAGCGCCCTCAGACCAACACCCGACACCCTGGGGGTGTTTGAGGATGTCACCACACACAACCCCGGCTCACCCGCGGGGACACGGCTCGACAAATGTTCTCTTTTGCCTTCCCAAATCCACCTTTCCTCGTTGCCATCTGCGAACACCACCAAATCCGTGATCTTTGCTTGGCTTCGCTTTTTAATTTTCCCCTTTCCCCCCACCTCTTTTTTCTCATTGAAACGCTGAGGCAACTTTTCCAACTTTTCCAGCGCGTTTTAAGGGGTAAAATAATCCTTCTTTTTTTTTTTTTTTCCCCAATTCTTTATTTAGGAGAGACACTGCTCAAGTAACACAGGCGGCTGATTTTCTTCATCAGCAGTTACTGAGCTTTTACGTGTGTCCTTTGCAGAGAGTAATTCATAATCCGGGCTGACCCAGCAGCGCCAGAGGATCCGTGTTCTGGGCACTGAAACTCCAGCCCCCGATTAGAGCGTGGAAAAGGGATATTAAATTTAATCTCGGCTGCTTTTGCTGGACGGAGACGGGCAGCGGGAGAAGTTGGAACACCCCCCCCCGCCCCCGCTTTCAGGCTTTGTTCTTGCCTCCACCTTCACGAAACCCAAGACGCTGCAACTTCTCGGGTTTAAGGGCGAGAAGACTCAGCAGAAGGTGGCACGGGGAGAGTCCCCAGCACCAGCACAACCCCCCGGCACCATCGTGCCACTTCTCCCCAACAATTCCCCCCACACACACTCCCTCCGCCAACAAAACGACCCAAAAATCCCAACTCGCCCTTCCAATCCCAAGCGGGAAGCGACCGATTGATGAATTTATTAATTAAAAAGCCACCACGGGGGAGCCGGGAGGGGAGAGAGGGGTGGGGGGAGATTTTTTTAAAATTATTATTAGTTATTTACAACCCGCCCCCCCCACACACCTTTTTTTAAAAGCTCTGCCAATCATCACTTCATAATTTTGGGACGGCAAAAGCCTCGTCCTTTGTCCGCGCAGCAGAAACAAAAGCGCAGAGGGTCGGGGTGGGGGGGGGGAAGAAAAAATAAAGATGAGGCGGGAGGGGGCGGAATGGGACAAAAA
>VYZS01051715.1:3677-24133 GCA_013400695.1 Neodrepanis coruscans | reverse complement strand
CATATATGTTCTCAACTGCAGACAAAGAAACTGTTTTATTATATTTGAGTGTACATTCAGCAGCACTAATCACGATACAGGGATATTTAGGTTCATTGGGTTCTAACTTTCCAGTCATCATCATTCAGAACTACTAAGAAGTTTGACTGGCATCACATCTGAACAAACAGTTTTTTAACTATGTCTTTACCAATATCTGTGAAGCTTTTTCCTTTCTCTCTCACTCTTGCTCTCTGACACACATACATCATTCCTGCATCCATATTAACACAAACTTCACACTGCTAAATAAATTACTTATTTTGCTTCAGGCACATCTGATTGATTACTTTATATTTTCCTGGCTCATGCCCAAATTTAGATGGTGCAGCAAACATGCTCCTTTCTATAGCTTGGAGCACAGAAGTTCACTTGGATGGGTCTAGTACCATGTCCTGTACCTTTTCTTGGCTGTCCCTGACAGACCAGGTACCCTTTTCCAGCAACGCTCACTAGGAACGGTCTTTGACATGTGAGCAGAGAAAGGGGCTCAGACATATGCCTCCAGCCCTGAAATGAGACACACTAACTGGTGTGTTTTATACTGACTAAGTCCAATTAGCTTTCCCAAGTAATGATTTTTTTTCAAGTAATTTATCTTGGAGAAATGCAAACAAATCTTGTTTACTCCAAAACATACATCCTGTGGCAGAAACATCAGAGAGGAGACACTCAAACTGAAATGAAAAAAAAGCTGGCAGAAGGATGAAAGAAATAATGACAACCTGCTCTGTGCCAAGCTTCGGGCAGGGAAAGTTGGAGTGGGGATTGAGCTCATAGAGACAGAATTTCAGCACAGTGCAATGAACACTGAAACGTGTAAGGAGGAGGAAATAGGAAAATGCCAAAAACTACTTCTGAGATAAGGTATTCCCTCAAAAAGTGAACTTTTGCTGAACCAAGTAACTGGATTCTGCAAGGCTGCAGAAGTATCATCAGTGACAGGTTAATACAATTAATCAAGTATCTCTAGAAAGTTAAATTTAAAAGGCAACACAGGAGATTTATAGATTCTAAAGGCTTATAACATTCATGCTGGAGTATAGTCAATATTTTTAAATTTGGGAACTGAGAAGGATTTTGTGGAAATATCTGCTAAATTTGTACAGTTGAAGGCAGCAGCAAGATGCATTAGGAAATAGCAAGGCATGAAATCGCCTCACAAAAGAAATCACTTCTGCAAAATACAATGACAAAAACCATAGTGAAATTACAGATAACGATTAGAATTTTTGTGCTACTTTCCACATTATGCTCTGACACTTGTTCTGAGTAAATGAATAAGGAACTCATCTCCAGCCACTGAAGCCAAGAAGAAAGAAAATCCTATGTTATCCTCATGTCTTGATATATGCAGATGAAGCATGTGCCATTTTGTGGTTTATCTGAACTGACAAAGCAAGTATCTTCTTTGGAGAAAGGCTCTCTGCATCAATGTGATACCCACAACAGGTGAATCAATCACCTCCCTTTTCCACCAGTCTAAGAAGTTTCCTGCTGAACATGGCATATACTGTTTTTTAAACTTTCATTCCTGCTTACTGAGTAGGGCTCTCCACACTAAACTGCTTAATATGGGACAAGTGTTCTGTTAAAGTAGGGATTTACTACATTAACTGTGTAGAATGGTTTTCAGGATGAAGTCTAAGAACATCTGAGGTACTGAGTGAGATGAGACTGAAATCAATTCACCGCCAAGAGTTAGTAAGTGAGTCAGATGAGCATACACTGCAGGTTACACATAGTCATGGCTGCAAAATTACTCTCTATATACAAGTTAGAATAAAAATTTAATTTCGTTTCATTTGGGACATTTTATGGCTTGAAGTACAGTTGAATAATGCTAATTAGCTATTAAAAAGCACTCTATACATGCAAAAAGCTCTTCAACTGTTAGATACAGTTAACTATTCTACACAATAGCCTTGTGTAATCTGCATTAGTCTCATTTTTTAGCAGTGGAAACTGAGGTCTTTAGATGAGACACCCCAAATTACAGACAATTATCTTATTTGCAGATGGATTATCAATAGGCATGTGATGAGTCAATGACAAAATTCAGCTGCAAGTCTCTGAGTCCTTTACTTGGGCTGTTGTCTGGTAAGAAAATCCCTCCCAGGGATGAGAATTCTTTAAATTAGGCATGAAGAGAGGGAGGAACAGTGTCCTCCACCTAAACATAGTATTCCACTTTTTCCCAATGTCTTCACCTGATGAAAGCCATAGATGTGCATTCACAGTTGTAGCAAAATAATCAGCCTCAGGGAGGGTTGGCTTGCGCTCTACATGAACAAAGCAAATCCACAAGGAGAAATGCCTAAGTATTATCCCATATTTTCAAGGAAAACAAACAAACAAACAGTTACACAAATATCATTGACTATTCCTAGTTTCAAGCAAAACTTAGACAATACAGAGACAGCTATACCAGATCCTTTCAAAACAATCCATGTCAGAGATAACATCAAAAATAGTTACCTGTAACAGATTTGGTATGAGATTCCTCATTTTACCTGAAGATACCTAATTTTTTGAGAAAGAGTTGGCTTCCTTCAGCCTGATTGATCTTCCATTGTTTTGCCGAATTCTCTCCTTTTCCCTCTGAATATCTTTAATCTTCTGAAAATTGTCTTCTTCAAGGATTCCTACTGGGTCCAATATGAAGTACAAGTTTTTCTGGGAATTCGCCAGAAAAAAAATCTTGTGGGCATATACTAAACATGATACCTCCCGCAATTCTCAGCACAGGTCCAGATCTTCTCAATTCCTCTGTAATATTAAAGCTTTCGGTGCTCTACCACTCAAGTAGCTTCAAGTGAAAAGAAAAAAAAAAAGTAATTTCTTACACATCTGAGCAGACACATCTGACAGAACAGAAGCAGGAGAAGACAATGACCAGTCTTTTCCTTTCAAGCCCTCTTTGCATGTCAAGTGTGGTTTGTGACTCCTCTACACAACATTCTTCCCTATAGCCAACACGCTTCCAGAAGTGCCACTCAGTAGCTGGTTGTTAGCATGCAGAGTATTGATGGAAAGTCATAGGAACAGCATACACATTGTCCATAAGTGAGAAAGCTGATAGAAATTAAAGTGTAATCAGAGATGGAGAAATCAAACTTCCTGAATAGTCAACACATCTTGCTCTAAATGATCATTTCTCAACTTTACCCAATTCCAGAACACACTTTATGGACTCCACATGCCTGATAGACCAAAGGACATGTGTACATCATAACCAAAATACCTAAACTAACAGATACTTGGTCGCTGGGCTGTGTTTCTTAGTACATGCCACCAAGTCTTAGCTTGGTTGATTGAAGAGATTTGAGTTCTGCATGCAAGGTTGACATTTTCCACACATCTAAATAAAGGAAGTGATACTGTAATATCAATACTAAAAGAAAATGGTTTCATTGCACACATGCTCTTTTGGCAACTGCCTTCATATTTCCCACAGGCTGGGAGTGCACTGCACAGCATTAGACTACAGAAAAGAGGTTCAGCAGTGTGTCAGATTAAGTAACTCCAAGGCTAAACTGTCAGGATCCTCAAGAACTGGATCTAAACTGTAGTTTAGCATCAAAGGCAGTAGCAGAGTTCTTGTATAAAATTACATTACTGAGTTTCTAATGTATGCCATTCCTCATGCTTAGCCTAATGACTTTTCAGCAGAACATAAGCAGCTCCTGAAACATGCGTCTTTCAAATGATGCACAGATCTTCCTTGGGATAAAATAATCAGGTTTTTTAAACCAGAGAAGTATATTCACTGTCTAGTTAAATCATGTTAGGAAATACCGATTTCAGATGTGATGGACATTTAGAAAGACAACAACTTTCTACTTTATTTCTGTGGAATGCAAGAGTAATTTTGTTCTTGACATTTTCTCCAATCATTCTCCAGTTTGACCATTGCAGAAGAATTATATAATGTTAACAGCACCCCTTTGTTTTTGATTTCTTATTCTAGGCAGCTATGAAATCTTGGAGGGGTCAGAATGTGCAACTGCAAACCACTATTGCTAATTTTAGGATTTATTCTTGTGCCCTGGTAGTCTCTCCTCAGACTTTAGTCATTTCAACAAGCCATTGAAAACTATCTTATCATTAGGAGCTCTGTGTTGTAAACATTGTTTTCCTAACGTTGCACATTTCTCTATGAAGAACAAGTAAATCCCTAAGCTCACTACCAGAGAGGATATTCAGATACTATCTTCTTCTATTTTCTTGAAGGGCAGATAAACATTGCACCACTGTCATAGACAAAGGCTAGGTCAGACCGTGACCTTTCTTACACTAAAAGTAAGGGTTCTCATGGCACATAGCTCAGAAGAGGAATGTGAAGACCAGCTGTCTCTACAGTACAGCTCCACATGGGCTAGATAATCAATTTTTGACAGGGATTCTGTACAGCTGAGAAGTAGATCGTTTCCTCAACTTCCCATCTGTAGACAGCTAGCCAATAGAGAGGATAAGGTTAAGCAGTGACTTGGATCTCACACAACCTTTCCAAAGGAACCACACTCATGGTGTGTGTTTCCTTAGTGTCATTTACTTGTCAGTCACTCCTGGCTTGTGTCCTCTTGTGTTTTTGGGTCAGGAGACTTTGATCCCTTGACAAATTTCATCCCTTGACATCACTGGGAGAGGAGTGTAAGCTCTCCTATAGGTCTGCATGGAGAACAAAGGGAGGGCTCTATTGTCTCATCACATGATTTTATCCAAATTTCTTGACAATTAGTGTTTCTCAAAGATCCCAGTCCTGGAATGATAAAACCAAGTGTGATTCACAGCTTCCATATTTTTTAATAGTGTAAATTTGTGATTATAAATAAAAGCTAAAAACTGTCATGAGTGTCACCTGATGCCTCATAAAACAGAGGACAAAGAGAAAAAAGTCACTGTTTTTAATCTCATTACTTGGGAAGTTCTGACTCATAGCTGCTAACTACAAAAGTTGGCAGTGAAGATGTAATACAGCTAAATGCTGCATCGAAGTTGTACATTCTGCCCCCAAACTTTGACATAGCTAAGAATTAATATTGTGGAGTGTCTTGGCAGAAACAACTCACTCAATTCACAAAGTTCAACTAAGCCAGGAACTGGACTCTCTCTACAGCAGCCCAAAGATACTATTGCCTCAGCACTGGCTGAAAATGACCAACAGATAATGCTTTCCAAAAGCAAACCTACTTGATTGCTTTCATATTTTCTGGCTCTGAATCTGTGAAAAACAAATTACTGAAGCTGATGAAAACCAAGCAATTGACAAGGCCAAGCCCCAAAAGGCAGTTAGTCCCAGACATTATTGCAACCACTTGTCTAGTTCCCAAGCACTCCCCTGCTTCCAGCAACTGGGTAGCAACAACTTGCATAAAAATGTATTTAGAGAATTCATTAGTAACAGTCCAAGTTAATTGTGGCATAAATACAGCTTAATGTTAAGCTTCTAATTAAAAGATGCCAAATCTAACTAGGACCTTGAAATATCTTTAAATAATACGAATGTGTCCGGAGTATGTATTAAAGGCACATTATTTTGCTTTTCTTGCTCTCCAGTAGTTATACAAACTACCTGATTTAAGGCCATTTAAAAGACAATAGCTTGGTTTAGCAACACCATAAAAGACATCAGAAAATACCTTCATGAAGATGGAAACAGTTGTTTGTGTATTCAGGAAAAAAGTGTTATTTAACACACTGTAAGCTATGGTTCTATTATAAAACTTTCTAAAGGGAGTGATGCATATACAGGATACACCTGTCTGGGAAATAACATCCATCTCTTCTACTTGGTCAGGAGAAAGGCAGATGGGAAAGGCAAGGGGGAAAGGGAAATACACAGTGTGCCTCAGTTCATTTAACCTCTCAGCTAATACTCATGAATTTCTAATGAGTGTCCGCTTTACAAACCTCCAGCAGATGATACACAGTCTTTCTAATAAAACTGAAACTCTGATAGATGCAAATCATTGCATGTTTCCAGAGTAATGCCTCCATAATGATGATGAGAAATAGATAAAACTTATATATTTTTAATCAATTAATAATCTGAAAAGTTTTGATTGAAATTAATGAAGTTAGGTATTTGTAAAGCAATTAGTTCAATGCATTTATGGCTGGAAGTGTTCAAACTTCCACATAATCTCAGAAGAAACTTACACACCTTCCACAAAACCAGTGCGGGGAGAGTACTATCACATCTCTTTATAGGCAAGTAGTTAGTTAGTCTCCCAAAAGTATGAAAAGAAAATCAAGAAAATTCACAAAAAAAAAACATTAAAAAATGTGAAAGAGCCAAAGCAACACAGTGCTCCCTTGGTGACCAGCTAGCTAAACCATCCTTGACAGACTTTAATTACAGGTGTGTATTTATTCATTCCTCCTCCCCTCACAGATTAGGGAAGGCCAAAGGCTGTTGTCCCTTGAATAGTAAAGCTCTGCAGACAATGACTTTGGTCAGAAATGCTTATGTAAGTGACAGCTCAGCATGAGAATTCTGGAGTGATGGCTTGCATCTCTCCAGCCATACATCGAGAAGCCTTGAGCACAGCTGAACAAGTGCAGCAGAAGGTGACTGAAGCAGCTTTCAGAGGAGGCTTTGGGGAGTCACCCGCTGTTCTGAGTGTTCGGGATGTGAGGAAGGAAACTGCCCTGGGTTACTGACTGACTCCTCTGGCATACAAGGAAGTGTTTGATACAATTCTGTTCATTTACAAGAATCTACAAAAATACCTGATTCCATATTACTTTTTTCTTTTCTCCTAGATGGACTAGTTGAAATGCATAGCCTCTATAGTGCAGCCAGGCTCACTTTTAACAGAGTTGCCCTCCCGCATGGCACATGTTTTAATACATTGCTGACACCTATTTACATCTGTGTAAAGAGAGACCTGTTAGATGAAGAAAATGAGGCTCACAGCTTTCATGTTCAACTATTGAATGGTCTGGATGAGATCAAGAACCTCACATTCTGTTAGGTTCACCTGGGTGATGTGAAATGTCAGTTCTGTGCTGTGAATTCTGGACTCACAGGTAATGCAGGTAAGAAGTGGTGAACATGAGTGGGCAAGAAAATGTTCACCAGAGGTTGGTGTATTTCCCACAGAATAACAGACAGGAAAGTATTTCCACTCAGCCTGAGACACATCCCATTGTCATTTGACGGAATTATATAATAAGAATATAAAACTCACAAAGAAGTTTCCATCTTGCTCACTTTGTTACTTGGTCTCTTTGCTATGCAAGGTTAATTCCTGAACCTGTTTATTCTTAGCTTTCTTGAAGGGTTTCATTCTGTCTTAAGGACACGCCATCTCCCTTCATAGATACCTCCTGGACATCATGTATTTGTCATGGTTCCCTGGGAATCATCTGTCACCTGAAGCCTGTCCAGATGGTCAGGAACTGCAGGGTTAGGAAATGGCGTCATATACGGGAACGAACAAGACATAAATGATTCTGTATGAGAACAACTCAGAAACAATAATGCAGCTTGTAAATAGAAAATTTTAAAGTAATGTTTAAAAGTACATCCTCAGCATTGGAAGAGGGAAGGGGAGCAGACAGAAGAGATAAATAAGGTTATTTTTGTGGAAACAAGAGACAAAGTACATGCTATGCTGCATACTGCTATACCTTCCTCTAATGCACATAGCTCTGATTATAACCAGAGGTACTTCCACTACTACTAGTGAAATTGGTAATACCTATGTGCCTTTAAGTAGCCTGCTTTCTTCATTAAGCACAATAAATACAGAAAAAAACACAAAATTAATAAAACCCAAGTAAACCAAATGCCAGAAATATCTGCAGACAGCAATGTTATTTATTGACATGCTGTGCATGCCTCAGACTGTAATTCGATTCTTTTAGAACAGATCGACCAGCCTACCAACAGAGCATCATGCCACCTCAAGGGTGTTGACTGGAAACCACACATAACCACAAGCAGAGCCATAATAGTGCCAGTTTAATTTATTCTTTGATTCTGTCACAGTAAGAACTCTGGAAAAATTAAATCAGAGAACAATTAAGCATTTTGAAATATTTGCTCAGAATAAAGGACGATGTATTCACATAAAGAAGTTTCATATACATAAGATTTAGTAAATACTCAGAGTCCAACATACTGCAAAAGGTAGGTTCTGTGCCATGGTTCTGCTTTAGCCAAGTGAATCTAAGATAAAGAATGTAAGTTCTCCATTTCTGTACAGAAAATCATATTACTTGCTATCACTTCAATGTGTCCAGTTGAAACAAACCTACTAAAAGTAATGAGTGTAATGAGGCATTTTTCTAATCTACCAATCACAGAATCACCGAATTAACCAGGTTGGAAATGACCATTGAGGTCACCCAGTCCAGCTCATTACCTAACACCATCCCATCATCTAAATCACAGCATCAAGTGCCTCATCCGATCTCTTCTTAAACACATCCAGGGATGGTGACTCAACCACCTCGCAGGGCAGCCCATTCCAATGGGAAATCACTCTTTCTGTGAAATAGTTTTTCCTAACATCCAGTCTAAACCTCCCCTGATGCAGCTTAAGACTGTGTCCTTCTGTTCTGTCACTGGTAGCCTGAGAGAAGAGACCGACACCTACCTGGCTACAACCTCCTTTCAGGTACTGGTAGAGAGCAATAAGGTCTCCAACACATTACTGAAGGCAGAAGATGTAAGGCTCTGTGAGTATGATGAGTAGCCTCACTGATAAACACCATATCTGCATCCCATCACACATCACTCTGATCTGGCTACTGTGAGCAAACGGTCCAGCAGATCTAGCTACTTGGCTCTCTTGAACAATAAAACCAATTAGCTGAAGCACATTTACATTTTGTCTGTGGCAATATGGCCTGAGATAATATTTTTCTCTCATCATGGAGATTCTAGTTCACTTAGGGTTAACATCAGTATTTTAAAAACCTAAAAAAGAATCAAGATCCTTCAGTAAGAAAGCAAATAAGACTGAAGTGAGATGCTCTGTTTGACAGCGTGATACACTGCTTAGCCCTCAGTGGAACAACTGAGGAGCATGGAATACAGTTCATTGCAAACACCTCTAGCAATAAAGTAACAGCAAATGATAGAAAATTAACACAAAATAAGTACATAAAGGAGCAGATGCTGATTCTTTGCCACATCTCGGAGTGTAACTGAAGCCTCAGTGGCCCACAGGTGCAGCCACTGCCTCTGGTTAAAGTGGATAAGCATATTCATGATGTTTTTCCCAAGCCTTTTTTATCTGCGCTGAGAAAGAGCCAATGTATGCTTCTCTATTTTCCAGTCTTGACATGATACTGAAAGACTTGCTCAGCTGCACATTAGCCATAAGAAATAGGGAGAAGATGAAGAAATGAAGAAATCAAAAAAGAAATTAAAATCCATTTAGAGAGAACTCATGCACATGTATCACACAAGACAATAAGGGAAGGGAAACAATTTCCCAGCTTCCTCTGCAGGATCTTTTCACAGATTGGTAGAGAGTCTGCTTGCAAGGGTCCCATCCATTTCCCAAGAATCCCTCAGGAGAGAATGTAGGAAAGGCAGATACATCCACTGAAAACAACATATGGGTAATGGATCTCTATGCATCATTAGAAAAAGAGAGTATGAGTCAATGCAACTAGTCATACAACTGTATCTCATCCTGGCAGCTACACAGACGGGTTCCTAGTAAGGAAATTAGAAGCAGCTGGAATTGTCTCCCTGCACTATATTAATCCCCAAACTGTAATTTCTCACAGAACAAAGGTAGATTGATTAGCAGTACCCAGTATTCAATTCTGGAGCCTAGAGAACCCCAAGAGGAGTCAGCAGCCTTTTGCTTTCTAAAACACTCCAGGAGACTCTTGTTTTCCTCATATATAGCACCTTCTTGTGGTCCAAAAGATGGTCAAACCAGCCAAGACCCCAAAGTGCAATATCTGGTATAAAATTACTTTGAATGCTCAAGGCAGAGCCACAGCAAGAATGCAGTAGGAGAAGTACCTGCCCCATGCACTTTCTAGCATCTAAATGTCACATCATGTCTTCTAAATAACTCCAGGGATGGAGACTCAACCACTACCCTGGGCAGCCTATTCCAGTGCTTGACAACCCTTTAGGTGAAGAAATTTTTTGTAATATCTAACCTATATCTCCCCTGGTGCAACTTGAGGCCATTTCCTCTCATCCTATTGCTTCTTTTTTGGAAGAAGAAGATGGTCCCCAACTGGCTACAACCTCCTTTCAGGTTGTAGAGAGTGGTAAGGTTCCCCCTGAGCCCCCTTTACTCCAGACTAAACAACTCCAACTCCTTCAGCTGCTCCTCATCAGCCTTGTGCTCCAGACCCTTCACCAGCTTCACTGCCCTTTTCTGGACATGCTCCAGCACCTCAACGTCTTTCTTGTAGCGAGGGGCCCTGAACTGGACACAGGATTTGAGCTGCGGCCTCACCAGTGCTGAGTACAGAGGGACAATCACTGCCCTGGTTGTGCTGGTCACATTATTGCTGATACAAGCCCTAACCAGATGCAATTAAAGTTGGGGATGAGGTAGCATGAGGTGTGGGAATATCTAACAGCTGGCTGGGGTACATGATTTCCAGAAGTTTGGAAAGAATCTGGTAGATTCAGAACACATAAGTCAAGCAGGTTGTTCAGTGGGGGAAATGAGAAGTTACATTCATTACTGAGAAAGCTCACTGCGGCCTAGAAATTTCACGTGTATGCAATTTAGAAATGAAATGCTAAAAAAAGCTGGTGATCTTCAGCAGTATTTCCTGTCAAGGTTAATAAAAAGTCATTTATTTCCCTAAAGAGAAGAGATATTTCCACAACTGATTTTAAAAAGTCCCTATGCCTCAAGTTAGTTGTTAGCCAGGTTTTGTAGGAGGGTTTCTCTTCTGCTTTCCTATGGAGGGCAGATAGGTCAGTAATTAGAGAGGAAAACTGTTTCTGTTCTGTTAGCTGTAGTTTCTTATTGAAGTGAGGCAGTTTTTCATCCCAGTGAATAACCTCTTAAGCATTTCAGGTCTCTTTATGAGTGTCTGCAGGACAGTTTTAACAGTGCTATTAATTTCTCACATTTACCTATGGAGGAGGCTCATGTTCACACCCAGAGAAGTGAGACTGTGATTGCTAAAACTACAGATGCTCAGGAGTGTCCTTCCTCGATTTCACCAGATCACTTAGAACACATTTGGCTTTTATGATTGAACATTACCATGTTCAGCCACACCGGTCATGAGGTCTTCTCTCTTCTGACAGCAGAGCCTTGGCAAAAGGGCCAAAACACTTTCTCTCCATCCACAGAATGGACTTTAGTCTTCTGCAGGTAAAGCTTCTGGCAACCCTCTAGGCATTGAGGTCATGGGCTTGGCCCCACAGTTTGACACTATCTGCTCCAGTTATGCAGCAGTTTCAGCCCCAGTCAGCCATTTCTCAGGATGTATTTTTCTCACTGTCATGGTTTTACCACTAAAATAGCGATTCTGACAAGAGATGTCCGAGAGAAGCCACACACACCCCCAAAAAGAAAGAAAACACACAAATATCACAGTTTATTTCACACACACAGAAAACCCAACAATAAAGTGCAAAAAACAGACAAATTAAGCTTTCCCAGGGCCCGTGTTGGGGTGAGAACGCTCTGGAATAGTCTGTCTCTTTGGGCTCCCGAAGAGACGCCGGGATAATTAGAGAAGGNAGCAGGGCCCCCAGCCCCCCGCAGCCGCCGGCGCCGCCAGCGCCGCTGCCACTCCCCCGCCACTGAGCAGCACCGAGCCGAGCAGCACCGGGCAGCGCTAGGCTGAGCCGCGCTGCGCCGCATGGCTGCGGCTGACGCTGCTGCTGGCACGCGCCACCGGCACCCAGCGCAGGTCACCGGCGCAGCCCCGCAGCTGGGGCTCCAGCCGTGGTCGCCAGTCCTGCCGCGCGGCCGCCAGCCCCTTGCACGTGCCAGCTGCTGCTGTGGTCACGCCCGCAGCCCCGGGGCACACCCCCGGCCCCGGCACGCCCATGGCCCCTGGGCACACTCCCGGCTCACGCGGCGGCTGGGGGATTCCCAGCCCATCGAGTCCCACATGGCAGGAAAAAAGACCCATTTTACTTTCACTTTCACCCCATGACACTCACTTGAAAGGTGAGTAAGGTTTAAAACACCACTATACAGAAATGCAGATTTACAAAGATTTCCTTCTGAAGCACAGTGTAAAAGACTGAAGTAACAGACAAATTCTTGAAATCTGAAACTGAAAATGTGCACAATTTCCTAAACATACATGGGGACATACGTTGCAGAGATTCCTCAACAATACTAAAATACAGGTGCTTATCTTATCTTTTAGCACAGAGCATCAAAGCTTTTTAAAAACTTTAGTGAATTAAGCTTCATAACACTCCTGATAATAATGAGTAATAATAAGGATAATAATTAGCCAGCCAATATAGGTAAAAAAATAACAGATTTCACAGAAAAAATTAGGTGTTCATTTGTTGTTGATACTTCTGATTGCTATCAAATTATATAGAATAATTAATATTAATTGCAACATCATAACTGATCAACTGCATACTCTCAATCCCAGGATTTTTTTCAAAACAAAACCCTTTAACTATTTATTTTTCTAAGAAAATTTCTTCCCAGATCTAGCTTTATTTTAGGGTGAATTTCTGATCTCATTTCTATCTTTCTTTGTGGTGACTTGCTTAGTACACACCAGCAGCGAACATCCATGTGGAGGTAGGCTCCCGATTTCTGTTTTTCTAGTTCTGTGCTCCGATCCCTTTCTTTCTTATATAAGTATTTTCTAAGACTCTAAAACCCCAGATAGAAATTGCCTGCTTGTAATTTAGTTTTAATTACCCCTCATTTAACCTGCATCTTTAAGTAGATCAGCCTGCTCTCTGGGATATTAAAGTACTAAAAGTTTCTCCTGAGGAATCAAGGAGTGTATCTTCAATAGCTGCATCATTTTTTTCTTCATCAGGCTCAGTGGATTTTTACATGTAGAGGTATAAAAGAAAGCAAGTTCTCTTTAATGACAGTGCTGAGAAAGAAGGAGACAAAACAACTTTGTGAATAAAACCAAAGGACACTCAAAATCTCTGAAATATGAAGCTGCCACTTGTTTAAAAAAGCTGCACAACCTATGATTAATATTAACTGGGACTCAACAGTACTACTACTACTAGAAAGTTTTACTATTCGAAGAGATGATTTAAGTTGAGAGAACTCAGACATCAGCTGAGACTGGACCACAGTCTCCATCTAAAGATATATTTGCGTAAATACTGGCTAACTGGTATCTACATAAGACTGCACTAATTGTTCTAAAATACAGAATAATTTTATACTCAGCATCCTGCTGATTGATGATGAGAGAAATAAGCTATGAAACATAACCCCAAACAATGTTATATCTAAAAATAGACAGCAGTTCAGACTAGTGCAGTAATAGCACCATAATATCGGTACTAATTACAGGCCAACAGATTGCAGACCGATTGCAGACCTTGAAGTTAAGAGCAGATTTCTGAAATGAGCCAAAACAAGATGTTCTCAGAAAGACAAAACACTCTTGAATACTGCATCAGCTGCAACAGATCAGCCTCATACTGAGATGCAAGGAGAACCTCTTAAGTCATTAGTAAAGCTGCAGTATCTCATTATTTTTAATAGCTCTTGATATGAACACTGGTGCCAAAGTCTTTATAAATAAGCCTACTCAGTAATCTCCAGGGTGCAACACTGGGCTCCACAATGCTAGACCTTCATTTACAGGACCGGGCAGGCTAAAACAAAGGCACAGTTACTAGCTTACACATTCTTCCCCAGATTCACCTGCCGCATCTGGGATCAGTCTCCCAGAGCTGCTCATTAACTACCAACAGACCTTCCGCAAGCACAGGTCAGAGGGATTCCTGTAATTCCAACAAAGCTGCACCATCATGCACTGATTCATGGCAACACAGCATGCACAGAGGAAAGGTTTAAAAGTGTTTATTAGCACTCTTTACACAGGAGATGAGGGGAAGAGAGCTGGGAGAGACCCTGCAATGGAGGGGTGGGAAGGAAAAAGGACACTTGACTAAGGTTAATTAAAGATGAGAGAAAATGGCAAAGTGCATTTCCCAGGAGACTAGAGAAAGAGTGCTCCTGAAACACAAGAGAACTGCCAGCCCTCTCAAAGGAAGAGGAAAATCAAAGGTTGGGTAAGAAGGAAACAAGAAATCACCACGTCCTGAAAAAAGGAAGCTTCTAAAAGTGCTTGGCTGCTCTCCTGCCCCTTTAATGGAGAGGCAGTGCAAGATAAAGCTTGTGTTGGAAATTCATGTGTTTTTGCCTAGGTAAGCAGGACATGCCATACTCTGCCACGCCTCCTAGAACTGAAAAACATGTCCTGGACTTCTGCTTACCCTTGCAGGGAATTCGGTCAGAGCATATCACAAAAGCAGTACTTTTGATGGACACTGAAGTACACAGACAAAAAATAACAGTGGTTTAAAAAAATTATTGCATCGTTCCTCTGAATGAAAAAAATGGCAATTGTCACTGCTATCCATCTAACATTACAACTGTGTTTTTCTTATTTTATAATGTCACTTCCCAGTCCCTGTATCCTGCATTTCTGCAAAGGCATTACTGTGGGACCATCAGAATTCCACAGTTCTCAAGCTTTGCTAAGGTTATCATAAATGCATTAGAAAATTACAGGATACAGTTTTAGAGGAGAGAAAATGAGACACAGAAATAACAGTGCCATAATATCCATCAATTTTGGATTCATTTTGCACAGAACTTCACACTTTTACAGTACTTAATACATTCAAAGTGCATCTTTAATTGGTATGTTTTCCAGTTGGATCACCCAGTTCTACTACACAAACTTCCAAGAATCAAAAAAGTTCTCTGAGGAGCAGTAAGTCTGGCTTCCTAAATTCCCATGTCTTATATTTGGGATGTCTTGGTGTTTGTGAGCTCTGATTTAAGCTGTTCTAAAACTTTACCCAATTAAGCTTTTCCAAAAATTAATATTTCTACCCATCTGTCTTTTGCATTCAAAGCTGGTGGTCCACAGCTAACTGCATACACAAAAAATAAAGGAAATGTCTTTGTCCTCCCCCTTCCAGGCTAGGCATCAGTGCTGCATGTCCTGGGAGCAAGCCATCTTGTGCCTAGCTGCTCTCCGAGGAAGAGAAACTCACCAGCACCACTTGGGGACTTTCTTGACACATAGGATAGCAAAGGATAAGAGATGAAATGGATATTTGTGTTGGATTAACATGGACTAACATTTTGGAGCAGAGGGGAGTCTGAAGGCAAATCTGGGAGCCAAATCCCTTCCCCAAGCCTGTGAGATAGGAGGTAGAACAGTCACAGTCATGTGCCACATCTTTCATTTCTTTCAAGAACAAAAAACATTTTTGTTGTGTATTACAAAAAGCTTTTGCTCTTTGTCATCAAAGGAGACCAGGTCCTGGCAGCCCATCAGCCTACTGTTGAAGTCCAGCAAACAGAGAACACCAAAGTCTTTTCCTTGATCTTGCCCACAAAATGGATTAAGCCCTTTTCCTTCCCCAAGTTCTAGACAAAGAATTCAGTCCAAGTCAGATATTCAAAATTATCATCTCGACTCAGACACTTAAAGGTTTGCAAAGTTACTACCAGGGGAATGTAATTCTTCCAACACACTATTCCAGCTCTCATAAATTTATAAAGAATCCCACAATGATGATAAAGGGCCCACTCTCTGGATTAGTGTCATCAGATGAACATATCACCTGCCAGTAGGAAAAATAACTTCAAAGATTTCAGCTCTCCTAGGGAAAATGTGGAATGGGATCTCAGTACATCTGAAGGCTCAAGAATCATAAGATATATGAAGAAAGCAGTTTTTCCAATCAGTCTCAGTTTTTAAGTACTTGGCATCAGCAGTTCTGATATTTGCTCCAAAATTCCACTTCTACAGAATCTAACTATACTGGCACTCTCAAAACATCAAAAGGAAATAGAGTACAGTTAGAGCTAGTAATAAATAAGAAAAAGTAGATACAGAATTCATAAATGCTAACATTACCTCCCTTCCTGTGCCCTCTTAAATTTGAAACATGCCTAGTGGTCCTTTCTGTATTATAATTAATATGCCTTTTTCTAAAACATGGATTTAAAACAGGACATTTGAATTCTGCTTGTGGAAAATTTTTCTTCCCTCATTGAGCATATATTGAAAACAAAAACAGAAGTTGCTCATTAATGTCACGCTTCAATAAAACCTTATTTTTTATTATGAAGTAGAATATTTGAACCTTGTAAATGGAGCCACAGCCATCGTCCTTTTAGGCAGTGTCCTGCAACTGTCCTTGCACATATGTGACTTTGTTTACTTTAATTCTGCATGGCAATTCTCATAAGCTGAAGTTACTTATATGGTTTTGTCTACTTCAGTTCATTTTTAAATCAAAATATATTTGAAAAATACATCAAAATGTCAAAACTTCTCACAGAGCAGGGGGAACTTTTGATGCTGAGGGCTGCGTGGTACTGTCTGCCTTCCAAGATCAGTAACAAAATGCATTAAAATTACATTGCAGAGTTTTGCAAACTAAGAGCTTTGTTTGGGCATTACAATGCCCTACATATTGATATGATTAAATACTGCCCAAACTGCTCCAACTCTGCAAACTCCCCAAAATAAAATAAGCTTGACCAGTGAAAGTCTAGCTCAACTGGAGTTCAAGAGAGATTTGTGGCATATGTTAAAACAGGTTTTGATCCAAGGAAATATTGGAACTGCTTGATACTAAAAACTGTCTTTGTTTTGTCTCAGCATGAGTTATTAAATTTTAATTTGTTTTTTTCAGTGTCATTTGAGAAGTTCCACTGATGGCACCTGAGCACAGGAAAGCTACAAATGTAATGAAATTGCTGAAATGACAGTAGAAAAAAAAGAATGTTTTGATTTTTTTCTTGTATGCCAAGACCAGTGTTGGAAGAGAGTGTGATCTTCCATCATCTGTGGTCAGGACTTGGGCCATAGCCTGCCCTCACGTCACATCCAGAACTGTCTGCAGAAACCATCTCTCAACACATGAGGGGACTCACAGCTGGCAGAGTACGTCATGTGATTTATCGAATATGAGCACCATAAGGCACAATTTACTCTCATTTCATTCTATTTCATATCTCCTACTTGAAAAAAAATATCACATGCTATGTAGTTTACTGGAGGTTCTTTAGAAACTGGGAGAGAGCCATCTTGCCCCAGACATCACTCTTCACCAGAAGAGTGTGTCAGAATCAGGAAGGAAAATTTCCATTTTCAGACTAGTTTCATGCCTCTGTTTAACTCTAACTTCTCAGTGCTCTGGTGCATGCCCCTAACACAAGCAAGGTGGTCTCAAGTGTCCAAAGCAGAGAGTACCAAGACATCCCAGGTATGCCCCGACAGATTGTTGGGAGGGCAGTTCTGTGGCTGCAAGGACTGGCAAATCAAAGCTAAGCTTTAATGACCCCCATGCCACTCTCCCTTTGCCTCCTACCTCTCCTGTCACCTAGAAACACGGGCTATGACCAGCATGGGAAATCCCTCATTAGCTTGCTTGGATCAGTGGAGAGAATCCTAAAACAAGGTTTTAATCATAAAAGTCCAACTTAATTATCTAATTTATTTTTTAATATTTTTTTAGTTTATTTACTGTGATAATTAATAACTTCAAGTCTCCATCTCAGTACAAAGACATAGAGAAGCCTGGTACAGTCTCCCTAACGGAAATGCAGAACTGAACAAAATGTTTGTCAATTAGCAAATTCCCCAGTAGAGGGTCTGACTTTTAAAGTAATGAAACAATTACTATTAGATATTAATATTTATTAGTTATAACACAGTGGCATTTTCAGTCTAGGGCAACACTCCACTGTGCCTGGCACAACACAAACATCAAACAGACTGCATAATCCTGTGGCTTTTTTTGCAGAGCTGTGGCCTTATGCTTGATCCTACTGATGCTATTTAAAACACCCACATAAAAGTTACATTCATATTAAAATTAGCAATGGTAACAGCAGCAGTTATTCCTCCTGTGAGAAGGAATGCAGGTCATTTAGTCTGGGAGCGCCATCCCTTTTTCTCCTCCAGAAGTGGGAATACAGGAGGAGAGCATCACAGATTGTGCACAGATTTTCACTTCTGATGAATATTGCTGAAAAACCAAAGCAGAACTCACCCTCTGTCCTACATCCAAGGCAACTGCTTTTTTAAAGGCAAGGGCAGACCCTGACCTGTACTAGACCAAGAAAGAAAAGGGGATAATATCTAGAAACAAACTCCACACAAAAGCAACAATATCATCTCTTCAAAGGTCAGCTCAGGTTTTCCAAATGAGATGTAGTACAATCTGTCAACACAGGACGTAAGACTGGGGGTTCCAGTTGAGAGAGGGAGCATGGACACTGAGCCTTGGGGAAAAAAGCTCTACCGAAATGTGGGATGTTTTCCTTAGGCAGCTGATGGAGGCTTTGCTGCTGAAGTGATATGAAAAGAATCACAAATGTCATAGGAAAATTCACAGTGGATTCACAGTGATGAAGAATATGATCTAGTAGGCTTTCCCTATCTCTTAACATGTGTCCCCTGAAGATAAACAACCTTTAAAATATGAGTATTCTAAAGCCTCTTGAAGTCTCTAGAAAGATGAAATTCAACTAGGCTTCAAATTAGTCTATAAATTTGAGGGAGGGGCCACGTGTTTTTTATTTTTTTTTAGACAACGAAAAACTAATTATAGATTTTGCCAATAGAATTTATAGATCTGTTGTAAAGATTTATTCATTTTGCCATAAACCCCAGCATATTCCAACAAACCAGGTGCTGGAAAGCTTTTGCTCTTTTTGCCCTGAAGCTTTTTGGACAAGTTTGGCAATACCAATTAATACATTAGCTGCGGATTAGTGTTCTTATTTTTTCTTCAACAGCAAAACTAAAACATTCAATAGCTTTGTTTCAAGATACCTAAAATCTATCCATTTGTAAAGGCAAAAGGACCATGACACAGAATCTAGTCCAGAAAAGATATAAAAAAGAAAGTAACCAAAACACTTCAACCTTAAACTCTAAATTTTGAAAAAATATGATTATTTTCTCAGACTGTGTATGCTATTATTTTCCATGTCAAGTACTCGTGCACACTTTCAGCTTAGCTGTGCACAAAAGCAAGGTTGTGAGGCAGAGGTTTGTTTTTGGAGGTAATGAAATGCAACTCAGGCCACTACACAGACACCTATCTCTAAAAGCATCAGTCATAAAATTGAGGAAATAAATGGAAATAAACTACTTTATATAATTTGGTACTTAAAAGCAAAAGACCCAATCAAATTTCTTCAATGTTCTGAGTACCTTCATGGGCTACCATGAAAAAAAACCCAAACAAACTAAACAAAAACCCCAAAACAAGGCAAGCCTAAGTTTAAACAGTTTCATAGCATCTGCTAAATTATATTATTATAAACTATTATATTATCTGATCAATTATAAGTGCAGACAGTTACCACTACTTTCTAGAATTTGTTTATCTAGAAGACACAAAAAAGTCAAAGAACTATGAAGATGGATAGTCTGGAAAGCTCAGAAGTGACCATTTATTTTGTTTCCATTCTTCCCATTAATAAAAACTGCAGAGATAAATTTTTGCCAAAGGATAAGAAATACAAAAATCTCTATTATTAGCAACATTGACTAAACTCTTCTCCTTCTAAAGGTGAATGCCATTCCTCTTAGAAACTTCTTCCTTTCTGCCTCCAATTTAGCAAGTGCTACAATCAGTTGGCCAAGGCATCTCAACACTGCCTGAAGCCTGTAACTAGAAAACAAGAGAAAAGCAGTGTTTTTAACAACTCAGGACTGGTGTAAATTCACAAGGCCTAAGTGGCCGACTCCATAATTAATTTTTCAGAAGATGGTTACACATGCAAGTGGGTGTCAGAGGTAGAAACTTCATCATTTCAGTCTTATCTATTTTTTTCCTGTCCTAACAGAAAAAAAGAGCACACTTCCTCAGTAGTTTCAGGTCATCTCATCCATTCTCAGGCAGACACCACCAGCTAGGACACTGTCAAATGAAATGGAGGCATTTCCCTATACGCACTCCACTCAACAATGAAGGCAGTAAGAAACTGCTGCAGTGAAAGCCCTATTTAAGCATTTACATTTACCTGCTGGTGGATTCCTTTCTTTTTCTCAAGTATTTCCTTACAAGGCTAAAAATAGTTCAGCAGTGAAAGCCATTAATAATGGAGTGAACTGTGTTGTGGTGTTTGGTGTCAACTGCTTAAAGAAGTAACAGCACAACAAGGGTCTGCTTAATTCTGCATCCCCTGTTGAACTCAAAATAGTACCTAATTAACATGACAGGCAGGCAAAAACAGGATTTA
>VYZS01051707.1:7959-39352 GCA_013400695.1 Neodrepanis coruscans | reverse complement strand
GTCAGAAACTCAGTTTTCCTTCCCTGTTGTGGTGATTGTCTGAGCATTTGAGAAGGCAGTGAAGAGTCTGAGCATAGCATGATTGAAAAGCTGAAAGAAAAGAAAAGCCTCCACACCGATGTGATGGGAAAATTCAATACAGCAAGCGCCACAACACTAGGTACCCCACTACAGGCAAGGGAAAGTGATGGCAAAATCAAATCAAATTGTACCATGTTAAAAAAAGAATATAAACTACAGCTAGATTTGAAGATGGAACAAGCGAAAAAAGCAAGCTTAAATGGGAAATNTTAGCTCTGAAGAGAATAGTAAGGGAAAGAAATGGCAAGCAACCATTATGATAATAGAAAAGTAAATCTGGTAAACTCTTCTATAACTTTGAAAAGTGAGAGCTGGTGACTTTCTCTCTTGTTAAACAGCTTGGCTAAGAAAACTTATGGAATTTGTTATTTTATCTTTACACTGCTTCTAGCCTATTTGTTAATCTTTAGGAAATTCTAAGGATTCTTCATTTTTTTGCAACTGGAGCAGATGAGAGGCACAGATGGCTGCAAATTCAACTTTTCAGGCAAATTTTTGCTTCGGTGAATGGATGAGCCTGCAGGTAATGTTTATGGTGATTTCCTACCTTACTCCCCCAGAGGAGGACAAATATTGCTTAGTCATCAGCAGAAGAGAGAAGCATTTTGGCAACAGTGGGGGAGCATGCAAATCCCACAGTTGCCTTGAAAATGATTCTCTTCTGATGTCTTAGGGAGAGGATGTGAGATCCATGACTGAGCTTTGTGCTTGAACCTGTGATGCTTTCTACATGTTCTCCACACCATAAGACTGTGTGGTTGTGGTACTACACTGAACAGTAGCACAGTTGTTGCAGAGTGGAATCTGAGCAAAGTCTATTTTAGATGCTGGAATTCAAAGAAATCTTTGGGTTAACATGGGTGCATGTCATAAAAAATAGGACTTTCAATTGCTGTGATATAAACAGTGTTTGGATGAAGGGAGAATTGTATTCCTTTCTGCAGACAGACTAGGCTTATGTGATGCAGTACGGAATGTATCCAGTAAAAACTTCAAGGATCAAAGACATTTAAGTGTCCTGTATGTAAACCTTAAAAATCAGGCCCTACTTTTTAATGAAAGGTGGCAGTCATCAGAGAAAAGCTGAGACATCAATATAGTTAGTAAAACAACATGATTAGTGAGAAAACTTCTACTTTTTAATTCAAAGTAATGGAAGAATGAACAGCACCAGGAAAAAGATACACTGGACCACTCTGGTACCCCAGGGTTTGCCAGATAATTTACAAACTGAAACAAGAGACAGGCTCATCATTTGCTAAACCTGTGAATTCAATCTCAGAAATAAAGGAAAATGTAATAAAAACAGAGGACTGAGCAGAGTAACTGGAGCAGCAAATAGGAGAAAGAATGGAAATGTGTATTGATTCTTTTGTATTGAAGAGAGACAATTGTGCAAAAAATGTTCTAACTTCTGAAGCTGATTAAGAATGAATAATGTAGAGGTTTATGAGCAATCAGAAGAAAATTATTAAATGCTAGAATTCATATCTTTATTTTTAAATTAAGTGCTAGAAGTAAGTGAGAATTTCGATTGCATGCTGGCAAAACCCCAGAGGCCACTGGTCGCAAGAAGACAGACTTTTTCAGGTGTTGTGTGAGTTGGAAAACTTGTAAATTTAGTTTAGTATCAATTAAAATTTTGAATTACCTAGATGTTTCCTTTGATTGTTATATTTCATTTTATACATTAACAAATTTTTAGTTATCCACAAGTGAAAAATTGAACATGTGTCTTTACCATACTGTAAGACTTTCTACAGAACTCAGCCAAAATTGAGGACAGAGACATGAACAGATTGTTATTTTGCTATGAATGAATAAACTTTGTTTGTCTGGGAATACACATTATTAATATGCCTTCAAGAAGTGTTTTGTCACATCTTATGATGGATGTAATAAAACTGAATGTTATGCTAGTGGTGTAGTTGGACCGTACTTTCTAAACCTTTATAGAAAAAAAAAATCAATTTAAATAATTCATTAATTCTTATGCATATCCCAGAGTCCTGCTGTTAGTCATTTAGAGCTAAACAGAGGTCAGGTGAGGTTCTGAATATTCTTTTTCCTAATACATACAAGGCTGATATTTGTGTGTGATCATTTTTTAATAGCTTTACCTAGAACTATTGACTGTATTACCAACAGATGTAAAAAACCATATTGCTGTTCTCTGATTCACTTTACAGAAAATATAATGAGATTGTGGTTCAGTTGGCTATTTTTGGCAGTCTGACTTATCTAGATGCTATTTCTTCTAACTGATTTTACTTGATTTATACATTTTCATGATGCCTCAAAACACTTACAAAACACTGCACATGTGTAAGTCTTGTAACTTGGGTTCTACAGTGTTGCCGTACTCTTTTACTGTTTTCTTTTTGTTTTCAGATGGAGAAGGCAGTCATACAAACACAATAACAGAGGAAGTTCGAAGCAAAAGAAGGAGGATTCCTGGTATTCTCACTCCCTTACAGTACACATGTAGGAAAACACTAGGATACTTCTGGTCATGCAATATTACTGACATTGCATTAAAAAGAAACAAAAGAAGCATACGTTCCTTCTCATGCAAGGTCTTGGGAACCTCCTGCAGGAAAGTTCAGGAATTAATGCATCCTTCTTAGGCAGTGCATCCAAGAAATTATTTCAGGTGCATTTAAATTGTTGTCCTTTTAAATTGCTGTCCTGGGATTTTGTTCAGTCTCGTAATTTTGTCTGACCACTTTTAAAATGCTCTTAAGGAACTTGGACAGATTTAAAACATGCAGAATAGTTGTATATACTAAGTAAACGTGAAGGGTTTAGCTTCCTTTTCCTTGGAGAGCCAGAGGCAGCAAAACATTATAAAACATCTATGGAAGTGGCTTTGTTAAGGTTACAAAAGAAAACCACAAATTTTAATTGGCAGGAATAAGCAGGCTTTTAACTTAATGTAGGCAGCAGGGATTTGGCTGTGGTATTCTTTTCCAGTGTTGCAAGCCTTTTAAAGAAAGAATGTTTGTTTCTATTTCCAGCTCCATCAAACTCAAACATTTTCTTCCCATAGTGAGGGAAACTGTAAAATGAAGGTAGATTCCCCCTATCTCTGTGGGAAATGGATTTTTTTTTTAAACTCTTTTCTGTCAAACCAATATTGCTTGTTTTCTCCATGTTTTCAGTTTCTATGAGGTGATAAGTGCTCTCCATTCAAATCCAATAGCTGAAAGGTGTAATTTGTGCTGCTTCAGGAGGACCAAAGTTCTCAAATACATCTTCTCTTTCTAAAACTAGTAATAGAAAGAGGCTTTCATTGATGCCCCAATTAGGGCAAAAAAAGACTCCTATTTAAAAAAAAAATCATCTGAACACAATTTTTCAGGCTGCAATGGGCTGTGATTGGATTATCATGGCCAATTTGTCAGTTGAAGTAAAACTACAGTGTTAAACTTTTGGAAATGTCTATTATTTTGTGACTATAATCAGGGTCTGCTCTTACTACTTCTCTCATAACATTTTGTAACTCGTTTCTTACATGTAAGAACCAAAACTAGAGAAGCAAAGGAAAAGGTGTTTCTACTGTTAGAGCTTTAAGAAATAAAGCATTACATACAATGTAATGATATGCAAATGTCATTCATATGCTAAACTCATTGAACAACATTGTGTAAAGCAGTGACCACCAGTCCATTCAGCACTCAGAGAGCCATAACTTTCAATTGTTTCCAATTGGAAATGGAAGCAATGGAATGCCACAAGGACAGAGGTTACATTTTCAGTTGTTTACAGTTGTAACCAACTATATGTATCTCTGTTTCCATGAAAATTTTTGCTTTAACCACCCATTATTACCTTTGCACAGAAAAACTTTGCTACCTCGGTTTTCTGCTGTCATATTAATAGAGCTGCCCATAATCTTTTCTGCTTTCTCCATATGGGAACATAACTGATTTTTTTGATCTTATATGAAGGCTAAAGATGAGGTGGCTGCTTTTATTTTTACTTGTAAGTCCATACAGGGTTCAAGCCAAGCTTTGCTGGTATGCAAGCCTCGTGAATAAATCCACTGGATTGCTTCATTGAGCTTTGTTTCCTGCTTATTTAGCCTGTGGCTGATGGTTGAAATGTGCTCTATGCCACGTTTTTTAATGTTATTTACTGCTAAAAGGAAGTCTAAACTTTCCATTTCGTTTCTTTCTGAGTTAAACATCATGTTTTTCTGCACAAAAATAATTTAGCTTGTAGATGGTCATGTTTTGATAGGAACATCATACCTAATTTTAAAATTAAGAGTTGTAGAACTCATGACTTACATAGTATGACAGTTTCAGGCCATGTTGTTACTAAAAGACTGGGTAATGTGAACAAGAGATTTCCTTTAACTAGCCTTATTTACTGTTTCCTATAATGAAATATCCAAAGGGCCTTTGTTCTTGTAGGGCTACAGGCTGTTGCTTCTGATATAGTGCTGATATTACAGGGTGCTGAAGTATTACACCACTGACATTCATGGGAAATGTGAAATCAGCTAAACTTGATTGTTTTGTCAGAATACTGCCATTACTTCTAATATTTTTTATTTGTTCTCTCTTTAATGAAGCTAGCACAGGCAGCATTTGCCAAGGTGATGAAGTGGTGAATAGCACTTGGAAAGTTTGTCTGGTTTCTTACTAAAAACAGTTAGGTAAGAAATTTAATTGTGTGCACTGCTTGGTTTTCTCTTTGTGTAATCCAGTAATCATGTATCTTTTCTAGCATTATGCCTTTATAAAAACTAAGTTGCAGAAATCTCCAGAAGTGAAACCAAAGAAAAGGCATAAACAGAATAAACAGGAGAGTTACAAAAATGATGAGCAGGAAAATGTTTAAAGAACAAAGCATTCAAAGGGCAGTCTAGTATCTGGCATCACAAGAAGTCAAAGTTTATATATAAGTAAAAACAAAAAAATACTTCCCCAGTGCAAAACCAATAGATGATCTTCACAGAAACCATTTAAGGATTCAGGCTCATTCTGAGCCACCATGATTACCTCTGATGGAAATAATAGATCTCTATTCTTTTAATAAGAAAAAGTTTACAAGTGTCATTTCTTACTTTCAAGAGATAGCAATGCTGCTGCTCTCTGAACAGGGACACATGACACCCTCCTATTTGCAGTTAGACTAACAAATCCAATGGGTCTGAGGATTCATATATAACAGTTCTAAAAACAACTTATGTAAGACAGACAAAACCCCATTTTTTTCAAAAGACCATGGGCCTGGGTTTACTCAGTTGACCTTAGTTTCCTGTTCCTGGTGGTCCAGTGATCCTGTCACTGAAATGCAGGTAAAAGTACAAGAGACACACAAGCATATTTTATCCAAATATTCTCCAAGCAACCACTGATTGGTGATTTTTTCTAGCTCCTGAGTCAGAAATACTGCATTATATTCAGTGCTTCAGATTTTTTTCCTGTCTGTCTTTGAATTCAGGCAGTCTTTATTGTATCTACAACACAGCTGAATTAAACCTGTGAGGAACCATTTCTGTCTGTCGTGAATTCATCATTTACTATTGCCATTCATTGCCCGTTAATGCTTAACTTAGGAAGAAAGATGAAAGACAACCTTTCTCTATTGCACTCATTGCTTATACACATCTATTATATTTCTCCTGATTCATGACATCTCTTAGATGACCTTAGTAGCTAACCCCTATCTATTCCTCTCCTCATTCCATTTTTCTGTCACTTTTTGTGATGGGAACTGTTTGGGGTTTGCTGCTATGCACAGCTGCCCTTTTGAGGACAGCATGGTGGAAGGAGTGCCTGGAGCAGGAAAGTGGCTGCTCCTGCGTGGGCACCTTGCTTGAGTGATGACTGAAGGAAGCAGCTGTACCTGGGGCTAGAGTCTGCTCTTGGGAGTGTGAGGGCCAGAGGCACGTGTAGACCTTCTGGAGAGGGCAGAAAGGGTTTTGGGGACATCAGGTGGAGTGGACAGAGGTTCCTGCAAGTCAGACAATCCTAAACTTATATGAAAATAAGGACTTGTCTGCAGGGGAATGGTGGGCAGGGAGAGCATTGCATATGAACTGTTCTTATTTCCATTCTGTCTCCCATTGTTGTGTGGCATTATTGAGTTATTAATATAGCATGTCCAGATGATGATACAATGTCTAAGGAATGTAAATAACATCTAGTGACTTTCTTGTGGCTCTAAGACATTGGTGTATAACATGTGACCATTGTTCCTTTTGTCTAATTGGCTGTGTTAACCAAAACAATCTTTGCACTATAAAAACACATGAATATGCAATAAAGAAGATTCTCCATTTTGCCCACTGTATAGTCTATACATAGTCTTTCTTTCTCGGATCCTCTGGGCACCATGCACCACAAGGCCTATCTATCTTGTGGGTGGCTGTGTCTCAGAGGGTCCCGATATTGCACACTACCAAATTGAAGGTCTCTGTTATAAAGGCACCACCCACAGCTACCCACATTGTTGTTTTTTTATTTTTCCTCTATTATCTTAATTTGTGTTCAGATTAAGTATGCCATTTTAGTGATCTTTGCTGAATTCAGCATAGAGGAAGATGCCTCTCTCTAAGCTGTGACTCTTGGGATC
This sequence comes from Neodrepanis coruscans, assembly GCA_013400695.1. Classification (NCBI taxonomy): domain Eukaryota; kingdom Metazoa; phylum Chordata; class Aves; order Passeriformes; family Philepittidae; genus Neodrepanis; species Neodrepanis coruscans. Next base: position 32,683 of record VYZS01051707.1, on the reverse strand, counting down.
CTGCCATCTTTTTCATAACTAAAGGATCCTGTCCCTTTATCGAGAGCCTGGCTCCTTTCTGGAAACACCTCTATACTCCAGCTGTGATGGGAGGAGGCTCCACTAGCAGCAGAGCTACCTGGAATTGTAGCACTGAGAACTGCTATGACTATGAAGACATGGCCCTTTGTCCTCTTTGATGTGCAACTGCCATGATCTGCATCTGTCATGGTAAAGAACCCTCTCAATTACAGTGATTTTGGTTCAGCACAGGATTGTCCTGTCATTCAGATGTGTGACTACAAGTACTGCATTGACACTGTGCTGTGGGACTCAGTTCCCTTGCATTAAAAGAGACAGTTATGCTGCAACACTTCATAGTAGTGAATTTATATCCCTGTGACATTGATGGAAGCAATCCAAGCCTTAGTGAGCCACACAAAAGTGAAAATCAGCAGTGTTCAGATGAGGCATAGGTTAGGTGATCACACCTTTTTTCAAGTCCCTTCTTTTAAGGTGGTTTGAGCTTTACCGTTGGTTAGAATGACGTTGCTACTTCCATCACCCTCTTTGATGCAATTGACAGGTGCCCACTTTACACCTCACTCTTTAGTTGGTGACCTGCTTGCTCTCCTCCTTCTTTCTTCCCGCAGAGATTCTGACAGAATGGCAGGCTTATATATTATGTGTGAGAAGTATTGCTGAGCGTCATTTGTCTTTGTTATGCTATCTCCTTTGACACACCCACTGTAATTTATAAGCATGTTCAACATACCTCAGAGATTATTCTTCTGCCCTCACAGTGCAGGCAGATTGCGGGTAGATATGCCTGCAGAGTACAAGGCTTGCATTGTGCCAGTGGATTTTGTGGTGATGCAATTTAGAAAAATTTTCATTAGGATTAGTTTTAAATTATGATAGATGTCATATTGTTCCTGAAACAAATAATAGTAACACAGTCTCAAATGGCAAAAATTCCCTCCAGTTGCACAATGTTATTGTTTCAAGCTTGCCTGTGTTTTTTTCTCCCTCATCCCAACAGCGGCCTGAGAGCAACATGGCAGTGAGTGGTGCCCAGGCCCAGCAGCAGTGTTGCCATGGAGACAGCGGCCCTGGCCCTAGTGGTGGCCACTGAGCATGGAGAGGGCTATGCTGGGCCCGGGGCAGGGGTGGCCCCTTTCCGCACACCAGGGCCGTGGTGATGTGGTAGTTCTCTCTCATCTGATGCTGCCCCTTTGCAGTGGCCATGGCGTGGGGATTGGGGTGCCCCACGGCAGTGGCCACAGGAGAGGTGGTGTAACTTGCATGTGGGAGTGCCAGGGGTAGTGCTGTGCCAAGCCGGGGTTGTGCTGGGGAAGCTTTTTTCCTCCCAGGCCACGGCCATGCATGCCCGTGGGGCCCACCATGCAACCAGGGTGGTGGCGGTAAGCAGGGGGCCGGCAGCACTGGCCCCGAGCCTGGTCTGGTGGTGGCTGCTTCCAGGGGTGTTTAGGTGCCTGGTGACCATGCCATATGCTGGGGCCGTATGCTCCATTCCAGGACATGGAGGCTGATGGGGCAGGCAGAGCCAGAACTAGAGTGTATTGAGTCACGATGTGCAAGGCAGTGTGGATGTGCTGAGATTGAGCTCCTGGTGTGGAACACAGCAAGTGGTGTAACAGTGCCCCTGCTACAGGTCTGTCTCAGCTTGTGTGAGCCCAGCTCAAACCCCTGGGAGGGAGACTTCACCACAGAGGTTTACCTTTTCTTCTCTTTTGTTCAACTGGAGTGTTGTTGGGAACACACCCACCCGCAGCACTGCCTGAGCAGTATCTTGGCAAGGTTCGTGTCCGCCATCTTTGTCACGGCAGCCATCTTGTTGCAGCCACAAGACTGTCCTAAGAACTGAAAAACTGAGGTTTTTATATATATAAAAATAAAAAAAGCTGTAAACTCTCCCCTATCTTTTTTGTAGTCTTCTGTTTGTTACTTCAAATTGCACAGTTATCTTTAAACCAAGACACACAAGAAACCCTTTCAGGTATCACAAAATGTTATAGGTGTAAAGATATAGGTCAGAGTATGTTCACTGTAAAACTGAGCTTAAAACTTACCAGATTTTTCAGTAGAAATTTGTAATTGATATAACTTATGTGTAGATTCATTGCTCCCAGTTTATAGCTTAGCTACAGTTTGAGAGGTACAATTAGCTGAATTCTGCGCAATCATTTTTGTACAATCTTGCAGCTTTATGTTATGCAATAAAACTCTGAAAGAAATATATTTTAATTAGGTGATCATAGTGAAAATACAAAGATTTAGTTATCAAGTAGTCAGAAAGTTTGAATGAGCTGTGAATTTTGAAGAAGACTGTCAGGAGATGAAAAACATAGTCAACATAGTTCAGAATTCTTTTTAGTCTAGATGTAATCTAATTGTAGCAGGAGATCTAATGGAATAGAAGAGCAGGAGAACACAGACAGCCAATCAGCTTGGAGAGAAGAGGACCTCCAGGAACTTACATAAGGAGCTTATATGAGATGGTCCCAAGGAACTTACATAAAAGGACGAGCAGCCAATAACATAAGACTGACCGTTACCAGCTGTCACTTTAGAACATTATAAAAAGCATGGTTTTCTGTTAATAAAGGTTTTTTGGTGTTGGCAGTGGAGGATGTGTCAGTCATCTGTCATCAATTGGTGACTCACAGACGTGAGTGGGAACTCCATGACTGAGGAAGGAGTCAGGAAGGGGTCAGGTGACAGAGCTCAGCTTAGGTAAAAAACATACAGGATCAGAAAGCTACGAAAGAATTCTGGAAAAGTTTTTTCACCTCTAGAAGAGGTAAGCGATTCAGCTGAGAATGTGGGAACAATGAGACAATTTATCACAAAAGAGGAGGATCCAATTCTAGATATCCTCACATGCATGCTTAGATCAGTGGGCCTAAATTATGACATGCAGAAAATTCACACACTGCTCCTATGATTATGCCAGAACGAGACAGCGTGCACAACTATTAATTCATTACAGTTGAACTCATGGGACGCAGGTGGCTATACCTTATTTGATGCAGCGACACGGGATGATCAGACAGCTCTAGGGCTCTTAACTACATCTAATAAGTGCTGTGCAAAAGTTCAAAATTAAATAACTTCTAGATATTCTATAGATGTTTACTTTTGACACTTCTGTTGTGGGCATGTATTAAAAGAAATAAGCACTTGTGTTTTTTAGAACAGACATTGAACTTTTTGAAAACATCCAGTTGTGGAGGGCTGGAAGGTGCCAGAAATCAGGAAGGAACAAATGTGTTCCTTGTTTGCTAATCATTACGGGGATATTGAGCCTGAGTTCTCTACATTAGCTCATGAGGTTATTTGGCCCTTAAATCTTGAATGTGTAAGTTATCTAGAAAAGCTTTTGTGCCCCTTTTGCTGCCTCACTCAGCTACCTTCCCAGCTTAGGAATTTTTGGAACTCTGATTCCCTCACGCTGCTCCTCAGGTTTTCTGCAGGTTATATGAAGAGCTTTTTTAACACACCATTGCTTTTCAGACATCTGGTCTTTTGCATGTGTGTGAGCTATCCAAAATACAGTTTAAACAAATGAGAATGCAGTAAATGGCTATTTCCAGCCAGTCAGCAACACGTTTTATGGCCTTTCCTAAGAATGACAGACTTGCAATGATAATGTGTTTTTTAATATATCGTTGCTCAGGGTACTGTTCATAGGCAATGATATATCACTATTGGTAAACTCGGGAGAGAAATTACCTTAATTAGAAGAATTAGCATTGTTTCAAAATATGCTTTTGCTCCTCAGAAAATAGATCCTGGTATCACCATGGGTAGGTTAATTGACTGTCATCCTGATGCCTAACTGTGAAATGGCAGGAACACATGGGAAAGGAATGGAGATTACATAAAAGTCATCAATATGGAGCTGAATAGGTCCAGGGTGCACATATGGCTTCTGAGAATTGGTGTTCACTTCTGTTTTTTCACTATAAATGAATTAAATGGCGGCTAGTTTACATAAACCAAAGGAAATCCCTACTAAAACAGATTAAAAATTGTGAATAAATTCATGGTATAATAAAAGAATTCCATCAGAAGTTGTTAAACTCAAAGATGGAAACAGTGTCTTATTGAGACCTTAAACCATATATTTCTGGAAGCTGAGATTATTATGTTTATTGACCTCTTGTTTCTGACACATCTGTTACTGTCCACTGTCAGACAGAATGCTGGATAAAGTTGAGTTTTTTCTGAGCAATATAGTCATTCTTACTTTCATTTAATGTAGAAGAGGAACACAAAAGACGTCTGACTGCCTGACCTCTTCTTTCCCTGCTTCCAGGCATTTGTAACCTGACAGTTGTCTCTTTACACTGCTTTATATGGGAAATAACAATGCTAAAATAATTTAAAACAAGTCTATGAGATACAAACAGATCCTTTCATTTTATCTGCTTTGGGACAAGTTTTTGTCTCTGGAACAATGGATAAGTTTTGCAGCCTTTTTTTTTTTTTTTTTTTTTTGCATATGTAAAAGCTTGGTTTCTCCCTTTTTTCTTGATTGCATTAATACAAATAATTGATCCATAGGCATCTCTCCAGTGCAAATACACATTTGCTGAATACAGGATAACACTTTTGCAGCTGCCTTTTGAAGCTACAAAACCATGGGTTTCTCAATCAAATTCCCCACAAGGAAAACAATGGGATTAGTTACAACAACTACAGGCAGCAAATAATTCAGAAGCCACTTGGAAAATTGTCTGTTCTATGCCAGTGTCTAGTAAACAACTAGTAAATAATCTGGAGCTCTCTGAGAGGTGTACGCATGATTGGCTCACAAAAAAGATGGATAAGAATGAACGTTATGCTCTCCAAAGACATCAAAAGACTAAGCAACAGGATGTCCAAACTGTCCATCTTTAACCTTCACTTTTCTCTATGGATGAGGACATTTATAGTGACTCTGTGACATCCCTAGTTTTGTCTTATATTTGCAATATGCATTTTTTAATAATTTGCTTCTGTTTTGTGGGAAACCTAACGTCAGCTGCTTTCTTCTCTTCCTAGATGACTTTTATGCAACCAAAAATGTGCTTTCTGCACCCCTTAGATTAAAGTATTCACTAATACTGAAAGATCTGTGTTGAATAAACAGAAATACACCTTTGAAGGTAGTCCCATCTGGCAATTAAAAGAATAGACATGTCAGCAAGGCAGATTTAACTAACTTCAAAAAGAAATAGTGTGTTGTTAACAAAACCAAGGCAAACCAGAAATTTCAAGCTTCATTTAAATGAGGAATAAAATCACAGAATATCCTGAGTTGGAAGGGACCCTCATAGATCATTAAGTCTAACTCCTGGCCCTGCACAGGATCATTCCCACGAGTCACACCATGTGTCTGAGAGCATTGCCCAAACGCTTCTTGAGCTCTGACAGGCTTCATGCTGTGACCAGTTCCCGGGGAGCCTGTTCCAGTGCCCAACCACGCTGTGGGTGAAGAACTCTTTCCTAATATCCAGCCTAAACCTCCACTGAGACAGCTTCATCCCATTCTCTTGGGTCCTATCTCTGATCACAAGAGAGAAGAGACTGGTGATGGCCCCCACATTTTTCCTCATGAGGAAGCTGTAGACCACAATGAGGTTTCTTCACAACTGCTTCTTCTCCAGGCTGAACAAACCAAGTGACCTCAGCCATACCTCATAGGTCTTCCCTTTCAGGCTCTTCACCACCTTCATGGCCTTCCTTTGGGAGGTCTCTAATAGCTTTATCTCTCTCTTGTATTGTAGTGACCAAAGCTTCACACAGCACCCGAGGTGAGGCTGCACCAGAGCAGAGCAGGACAATCCCCTCCCTTGACCAGCTGGCAGTGCTTTGCCTGATGCCCCCTGGGACATGGTTGGCCCTTCTGGCTGCCAGGGCACTGCTGACTCATTCAACTTGCCATTAACCAGGACCCCTGGGTCCCTTTCCATGGGGCTGATCTCCAGCCTCTTGTTCCCAACTCTGTATATACATGTAGAGTTTTTCCATCCCAGGTATATTATCTGGTATAATATATAATATACCGCTGATAAACATCATACAGTTGGTGATTGGTCACCTCTCTAATTTGTTGAGGTCTCTCTGCAGGGCCTCTCTGCCCTTGAGGAAGTTGACAGCTCCTTACAATTTAGTGTTATAAAGAAACTTAATTAGTATTTCTTTGAGCCCTGTATCTAAGTCCTTTACGAAGATGTTGAAGAGCACTGGCCCTAAAATGGGGCCTTGTCAAATCACAGTAATGACCGATCACCAGCCTGATGTGACCTCATTTACAATAATGCTTTGTACTTGACCCTTAAGCCAGTTGGTCACCCATCACGATGTATTTATCCAGCTGTATGCTGAACACTTCTTTGAGAAGGAGAGACAGTATCAAAAGCTTCTGCTCTAAATTTCCAGGCAACTTACTGAAAGGACAAATGGTGAAATTAAGGAATTTAAGTTTGATAAGGAGAACTTTTCCCTCATGAAGCCATGCTGGTTGTGAGTGATGACTTTGTTGTCCTTCAGATGTTTCTCAGTAACTCCTAGAATAATCTTCTCCAAAATTTTACCTTGCACTGAAGTAAGGCCTGTAGTTTCCAGGGTCATCTTTCTTACCCTTATTGAAAACTGGGACAATGTTTGCCATCTTCCAGTCAGCAGAGATATCTCGAGACTCCCAAGACCAGGCAAAAGTCACAAGACCTCTCAAAAATTGAGAGGCACCTCACAATGACATCAGCTAGATCGTTGAGTATTTTCAGACAAAACTTATCATGTTCCATAGGTTTAGGGGGATACAGCTGGAGCAGCAGTTCCTGTGCAAATAATAAAATGAAAGAATAATGAACTGAATAAAATTATTCATAGAATGTGAAAGACAGGTTTTACTGCTCTGTTAACTTCTCTGTCACAGCTTTGCAGTGCTTTCTCTAAGGTGGCCTGGGAGGGCTTTCTTACCTCTTCCCATAGAAAGCCACAGGTCAAAAGTGTGTCAGCCTTCAACCTGAAAGACAAAAATAGTCTGGTGTATGTGTGCTTGGAAGATTGTAGGTTAGAGAGGAGGAATGCAATTCTCTCCTCATAAATATGTCTGTTTCTAAGAGCCACTTTTCTGAGGCTGCTTTCTGTATACATTTTCCCTTTGTTCTGACTTTCCCGGTGTCCTGGTTTAGAGACAGTTGTGTAATTTGGATTTAAGGACACAAGACCACAGGATACAGAAAGAAAAGAAATATCCACTCCTTTATTAGTTATGTATATACATGTCTACTATATATATGTATATGTCCAAACGAGAGACACACAGAACACACAAGAAAAGCAGTATCTCCAAAGAGGGAAAAAAAACCCCAAAACAACTGAATAACTTGTAGGGAACAGAATAAATACACTGTCCTCTGTCAGAATTGGTTAATAAGTCCCTGACTGGTCCCTGTGGTCATGGGAAGATGGCAGCCACTACCCCAAATGGCAGTGGCAGTTTCAGACTCCCTTGTAAACTGATGAAGGTGGGGAAAGAGGATAAAAACCAACCCCAAGAGCTCTTTCAGATGGAGTAGCGGGGAGGAAAACCTCTACGTATGAAGTTGTTCTCCAGTAAGATTGCGCTGAATCCAGTCAGACGGCGGCAAATGCTACAGAGACCTGGAGAGCCTGATTCCATGCTGCTTCCTCTGTGGAATCCCTGATGGGAACAGGGAATGTGCTTTCCCAAGGTTGGAACACATCATCAGCTGCACCTGCCTACTGCCAGCTGGCAGCCCCAGCAGCCGCAGGTACAGCGCAAGGAATGGGACAGCGCCGGCCTGACTTGCACCCTGCAGCATCTGGAATGGTGCGGCCAGCACCAGGGCACAGCCCATGGCCCTGCTGCATGCTTGGCCTGTGGGCCCCCCTGCCGCTCCAGCAGCCGTGCCAGCATTCCACCCCTTCCCTCACCACCGCTTAGATCATGGTTGGGCAGCGTCCACCTGGTGCGGGAGGGAGCGCAGCGGCACTGCCTCCACCCGCCCCCTGTGAGGGAGTAGCGGGCACGGCTGGCCCCTGCCACTCTTGAGAATGAGGAGGGAGCAGAGCAGTCCCTCCTGACCCCCAATGTAGGGAAAGGGCAACTGACAGAACAAACCCCCAAACCATAACACCTGGCTTTTTTGATGGTGGCTTTTTAAATCCCAATGCTATTCTTGGAGAAGAAGAAAAAACTTCTCTTTACAGTCCAGATCTCTGTTTTTCTGTGTCTCTGCATTTCTAACTTGTGACAGATTTTAGGAAGCTGATAACTTCAGAGCTTGATTTGTTTTGATTGTTTCCCCAAAGCAACTTTGGTGTAATTTCCAGATTTTGTATTCAAAGAGAGAGAAGGAATCATAACACCATATGAATATATCATGTTTATTAAATAATGAGGCTCATACAGCCAGCTTCTTGGTTGCAGTGTGATAAATCATGTTTCCTAATAAAGAATAAGTAACACTGTTTCTGTTATGATCTTGCTCTTATTGTCAAGATTAGTACAATTATTAAATCTATATGGAGTTCCACATTGAATATTTACTCTGCTTACATTTTCTATTATATTAAAAAATGTAATGCAAGAGCAGCTGTAAACCTGAATACTTTATGCTAAACAGCAAAGAAAAAAAAAGCCTTTTTACAGAAACTGCTAAGCCCAAAAAGGAGAGGTCACATCTGTTTCTGTGCACTACACTGTAAATATATACTTATATCACTTCCATCATGATAAATGCTGTTACATTTTATACAGGGGAGAGACTTCTCAAATACTGCTTGAAACCAATTATTCATAAATGAGTATCTCACTGGCTACTTCCTTTCAGAGACAGGATGTTTAGATTACCGTTCTTCACCTTACAGCTTAAACACTAATAATTGTGAAGAGAAATAATGGTCACTGGGTATTTTATGCATGTGCCTATCATTTTTTTTTTTGTTCTTAAATACAACTTCTCTTATTGCTATCTGTGTATCAGCCTAGTTGAAATTCAGCCATAGCAGTATGTGTGCTGCCAAATCTAGACTGTTAACCCACAGGGGACTTCATTAGTAGATAACTTTTTTCAGTTCAAAGATTTCACTTGAGAGTTTTAAAACTCTCTAGTTTGCTAATTATCTTGCCTCCAAGGACTGTGTTTAACAGCGTACAAACCTTTTTTATTGATGTGGGCATTTGCACACATCTCCATTCAACTTAGAGCATTGCCATCCCCTGTTGCATTCAAGGACATGCTTTTAAACTTTTTTTTGTGTCATAGAAATGCTTTCTCTGGTCTGTCATCTCTGCTTTTGCAGAATGCCTCTTTTCTACTAATGTGCATGAGGATAAGTAATCCAGTTTTAAATACATTAGTGACATATATTGAATGTGTTAAGAAGGGGAGTCACTACAGCAGTGCAAGGGATTTCCCATATGGTTTCTTTTTTTCAAAGTCCATTTTAAGTTAATTCTTATAATCGGAATAATCAAATCAATCCCTAACAGAATACCAATGGCAAGTCTTGACACAAGACTTTATTCACAAGATGTTATTCTATGGATTGCACAATTTCTCAGCATTCATCTGAGTAATATTGCTGATCAGGTCTGCATAACCAATTCTAGTCTGTAGCAACCCTAACTGTACAGAAATGGAAAGATTTCTTCTGTTCCTTCAAGACTAATTAGGTGGTAGTTCTGGAGTGCCCTTCCATTACAGTGTTTCAGCTTTTCAGTGTCTGCTGTACAGGCTCTTGTTAGGTTGATGTTTTTAGCCCTATAACCTCTCTCCAATTTTCTGATGGGACTGACCTGACTCCATTATCCAAATAATGCTGGAGGACAATTTTTGTGTTTTTGGTGGGATGCTCTGACAAGCTGAATTTCTCAGAAGTCATGATCTTTCTGTAGGTTGGTGTTATGCAGTCAGTAATAATATTTGAAATTTTGACTCCTTTTCTTGTGTTTCAAAGGAAAGACAGAGTTTTGGAGGACTATGATCCCACAGTTGAATGTGTCAATTGTTGATATACAGAATTAAAGTAATAATAAAATGGTTTATGGAAACTAATTGGAAGGAAGCTTCTTGTATTGCAGTTTTGCAAGTTCATTTGTTCTAGTTTATGTTCCTGTGAATGTAGAACTGTTCCTTAGTGCACTTCTATGGGTCTCTGTTGTCCATTTCCAACTGACCTGACTAATTGACTTCATTTTTTTTTTATCAAAGGCTATTTCATAATTTACTCAAAGGTTTTCTCAGGAAACACACCTGCATGCCCAAATATTCAGTCCCTGTATTGCATACTAATATTCATCTTTATACTGCCTGGGTATCATGTATTTAGGTGGAACTGTTATATATAACCCAATGAAAGTGCTATCTAAAAATAACTTTTCTTCCTGCATTGTTTTATCTCTGTATAGATGGTAGAGTGATTAGGTCCTTAATGCTTTTCAGATTAGGTAAGCACTACTGATCTTAATTCAGTAAAAAAGATTATTATGTTTCTGTTGCCCATTTTTTTTTCCTCAGAGATTGCATCTGGAAGAGCTGACATCTTTAAATGACATGAATTTTGGATCCAGAGCAGTGACTGAAATGTTTTTATGGGTTTGCAGCATTATAATTTTACTACAAGTCTTTGTTCATTGTAAATAGTTCTTTATATTTGTGTGGACATTTAAACTCATTTTGCTTCACAGGTGCTATGCTGCTGAACCTCTGACACTGGGAAATCAAAGGCAAAAGTATGCTCTGTTGAATGGTCTTGAAATTTTTAAATCACCACTTCTTACTTCTAAGAATTATTTTCTTTGTATTTGGTCTTATTTGTGGACTTACTTTCATTAAGTGGTTCAGCTCTCTTCTAATTTAATCTCTACTGAAACAGAACTGAAAGGCAGCATTTTAGAGGATTTCTGATTAGGCAGTTCAAACAATATTAACTACCAGTTTAATCTGTTTCTGGTCTCTGAACTGTGCAAATTCTTTGTGGTGGTAGGTAGTTGGTGGTCTTTTTTGGGTTTGTTTGTTTTTTTATTTGTTTTAATTTTGTTTTTTTGAGTATATTTATTACTAGAAGACATTCCCTAAAGTTGTTTGGATAAGCAATATTCAGAACAGGAATAATTCAAGAGGAAATTTTCATCTGCAGCTCAAACTTTCTTCTGCATGCCTACACTTCCTAGAACATGCCTGTTTGTGGGATTATCAAAGTTCTGTCATGAATTTGTGTGTATTTGGAGAAAAAGTTTAATGTGATTCAGAAGAGTAGCAGCTGTCCTGTCTGATGCAAGTGAAAGAGCAACCACTACAATCAAAGTTGAAGAGTTTCTCCTATTCCTGCTAGGATCAATCTCTACTCAGAAACATACAAATGCTATCCCAGACATGCAGTGCTGATGTATGTATATGGTAGTATGTTCTATAAAAGCTTTCTGGTACAATCTGCCAGGATGCTACATTGCTGTGTATATGAAAAGACTTTCACCTGTCTTCATCTGTTTTACCTGCCCACTTGCCAAGTCTTTTCATTGAAGGCAATAGGGCTTTGCTTCAGTGGGATGTTACCACACAGATGTTGAAAATTCTGTGTTTGATATCCTGGCAGATATGAAAATTCTTCCTAGATGCCCTGGGTCATCCAAGTTAAACATAGAATGTAAACTTGTCAATTACTAGTGTGCCTGAGGGGCATTTCTAGGGAACAACTTCTGCAAAATCTAAAACCAGCTCCCTACATGTTCTCGGGAAATGCTACTTCCTACATTCTTAACGCTGCTGTGCCATGGGGGACATAGCATTTTTTAACAGTTGACTTTTTCCTCTCACCCGATTCCTATGTTTTCCAAGCAACAGTGAAATATGAAAGCAAAAGGGAAATTATGTTTCTAGGTATATATTAGGTACTACTATGCCTTAATCTTCACTGAATGATTTAATTGTAGTTCTGTATATTCTATATATTCCTCTGAATCACTTTGTACATTAAGTTTTGCATGATTAGCCAAGACTGTGCCTCTTGAGAAAGTGTTTCATTTTTTGTTTCTATTACTTAGACACCTTTATTTCTTATAATTAGGAGAGTGGTCAGCTGATCACTTGCTTTTCTTTTCTGTCAAATGCATTCAAACATCCTTGTTCAAGTGTAAGGAGGCACGTGGTACCAATGCTTGACTTCTGGTACAGATGAAAAGGATCCTGCAGCAGAAGAGGCTGTTTCAGTATTGCGCAGGCTGCTCAACTAAACCCATTATTGCATGCCACATGTACCCTAGAGCAACCATCCGACTGGCTTGTGGACAGACTCCATGCCATCTGAACAGATGGGCACAAGTGTAAGCTGACAAAGGGGCCCATATGTTCCTAAATTGTGAATGTTGAGGAGAGGATTCTTAGCCAAGAATGTGCAGATGACTTTCCAAATCTTACGTGATTGTCATTAAGAAGAGTTGGCACTGCCAAGTGAAGCTTACTGCTTTGAGTTGATTTTTGCAGCAGTGCATGTGCATCATTGTGGAGTGACTTTCTGGACAGCCTTTTATTCTTGCTGAACATTGGATGTCCTCAAACTTGAATCTTGCTCAGAGAACATTGTGGATTTTCCTCAACACTTTCAAGTCTTGCCTTTGCTTCTCATCAGTCAAAAAAGTACAGACATTTGTTCTTCACCCATCATTTTTTTTCTCCAGAGAAGAGAAGATATGACTCTTAGAATGTGAAGCTGGGCCAAGAAATATATGAAGGTTTATTTTCTGTTGCATGATCCTCAGGTGGTCATGACAAAACACAGACTAAAATAACTGGTCTAAGTAGCTGTTATAATTCATTACATCAAAATAGATTTTTGAGTACTTGAACAGTTGATCTCCATAATCCTAGAGTCAGAATTGTTTGAGTTTGAAGGAATCTTGAATATCATCTAGTTCCAATCCTCCTGCCATGGGCAGCTTTTACTAGACCATGTTGCTCAGAGCTCCATCCAACCTGTCCTTGAACACTTCCAGGGATAATAACTCAGATCTGATTATGTGTGATGAATTTTACACATGTTTGACTGTATAATCAGTTATCAAAGGAATGAGAAGTAGAGAAAAATGTTCATGAATTATATGTTACTTAAAGTTTTTGTTTTCTTTTATTAAATATTTCCTCTGGCAATAGTAACTATAATCTATAAAACATAGCGAAGAATAACTAACTAGAAGTAAGATTTTTGAGGAAACATTTCTCAACTCCTAAAGCAGAAATAATATGGGATAGCTAAGTAAGAGATACTATTCGTCTTTTAAAGTCACATGAACCAAAATATATTATGCTTATCTAAAAAGAATGCTTATTTAACTGCTAGTAATTTTGCCTGCTGCCATAGAAACTTATGAAAATAAGGTAAAACTATGTGAAGGTGGATATCTATTTTGGTAACTCCAGTATCAAATCAAATTAACAATAGAGGTGCTCTCACAATTCAATGTTTCTATTGTTAAACTGCAAAAAAAGAAAAAAAAGGAGATAAATTGAGACCAATATAACAAGATTTGCAATAGAATGTAGAACTATTTTGTGAGAAAAATGGAAAAATGCTCCCCATGACAGCAAATCTCCTGTAAGTTTCCTGTCAACAAAAGAGGGTAGTATGGATTTCTATCAGTACATTTGGAAAAAAACAAAAAAACACTTCACTTGTGAAAAAAAAATCCCCACCTTGCGAGAAGAAAATCTAATTTACGGTTGAGTGACTTGAAAATTAGTCATTAATGGTGGAAATCTCTGATACATTTGCATACAAACATTGTGCCACAATGTGCCACATTTCTTTAAAAAAGTCACATTTTGATTTTGTGATTGGCCACGTACCATCTGGCATCCTGGCAGTGCCAGCAGGGTCCCATGTAAATCAGCACGTTCCCAAGTTTCTTTGATTGGAGCTATAGTAAAGTGAATGGAAATCTCCCAGGCTGAATGCCTGCATTTGAAAGAGTATTTTTTTTTCCCTGATTTGTATTTTGCCATTAATAGCGTGTACTGGGAGCTGAAACTGAAGTTCTGAAGGCATCACAAAGACGCCCATGCTTGCTCAGATCTAACACTGATGTGTGAGTAATTGCTAGTTAGCAGCATGAGCATTTCCAGGCTGCTGACACTGTGAGGTTGACAACTGTCAAGTTTCACTCCTATGCCATAATAACCCACAATGAAATGGAAAGAAGAAATCAAAAATTGCAACTTAAAAAAAAGACAAAAGTAACATTAGCAAATCTCTACTCTGTACTGCTGGAACACCATTATCTTAAAAAAAGATGATTATGGGCAGGAGGGAGATTGCTGCTAAAGTAAGCATAGGCGTACCTACATACATACATAAGTACAGCTTTGTTGATGATTTGAAATACTTTGAAAAATTTTGATAAATACTTTTGCATTGCAAAAAGGTTGAAGGATTTTACTTAATCACTTTTTACAACCTTAGTAGAAATACAGTACCTTTGTGAAAAGTTTGTTTTAATAATAATAAAAATTAATGTAGTGGATAATGCACTTCAGACAGTTTTAAACCTAGTTTTCTTCATTCATTTTCCAGTTAAGGTTTGGGGATGAAAGAAGGGAAGAAACATGTGTTTTCTGAAGCATATTAACATAATTTTTGCCGTATACAAGACTTAACTTCTTGTTTTACTGAATCAAGTGGTTCCAGGTTCTCTGTCCCAGAAAAGCACCTTGCCAGGTGCTGCACTGCCACAGCATAGTAAACACTTCTCAGCTTGCTTTGTTTTAATATTAAAACAGTAAACCTGTACTCTCTGTCTCTTTGAAACATCCATCTCATCCATCTTTACTGCTCCGCAGTGAGAATCTATGTTTTCTTCTGACTCCCCAATCTGCCTTGTACGGATTTCTTTGGGACATCATTTATGGATTTCCTAGATCACTCAGACTTACTACAATGTTATGCTTCTTCCCCTAAGAAGACCATCACTCCTGATTGTTGATCGAGAGAGGAAAAAATAGCTACCTTTCAACCCTTCTGTTTTGTTTTTTTTTTAATTTGAATATTAGACAAACATCTGTTTTTAACTTGAAATTGATACTTTCCTTTAAAGAAAAAGCAAAAATTATTAATAATATGATTAATTTGCACTACAAAGGTATTTTTCTATCTTGCAAGCAATAGATTTTTTCAAATGAGTTGAAAAAATTTAAAATCTGCTTATTAATTACAAACTGGTCATTCAAAAGAAAAAAAAATTACAACATTTAAAGTTCCTTACTAAATTTGAATGTCTTGCAGAATAGATGTTGAAGAATACTTTTAGACTGTTATGTTGCTGGAAAAGCATATGAAAATAAAATCTTTTGCCTAATGATGGGGAGGGTGACCATGAGAGGTTAATGGGATACTAACTTACCAGAAATACTGTGGATTTTCACTAGTATGACAGTTGTTGCAGGGCTCAGTAACTCTCTTATGATGAAGACATCTGCATTTATAGTTCCAGATTAAATAATGTATCATTTAAAAGTTGCTGTTCTGTGTGGCTGCTCCTAGTTCCTCCTTGCTCTTGTTTTGCACGAGCTTTGATTTTTCCATTGTGCCACTTCCCATATCTCTGAAACCTCTCCAAGTAGATGCTCCAGTGGAGGAACATCAGCTTCCTCGTCTTAATGGGCCTGTGTGACCTCAAAGAAATGCCCGGTGTAAGGACTGTCAGAGGTCAGCACTGAGAAATGGCTTCTGCCTGATAATGCAATTTGTAGCTTTCCTTAGTCTTTCTTCTGCCTTGTAGGCTTTAGTAGAGATTGTTAATTCACTTCTTATAGATTAATTTTTCTTTTCTTCTTTGACACACTCTTTTTGTTATCCTTCAGTTTTCTTATACAGTCTACAGTAAACATGAAGATTTTATTCCACATATTATGAAATACTTACAGGCCTTATTTGTTTGGATATTTTTCCTGATTTCAGAATATTTCTTTTTACTCTTCTATGTGATACAGAAAAGCAAATAAGCAAACCTCATTTGCAGCTTTAGGATTATTACAATGTAGTGAAGACTGCTCAGATCAGTAATTCAAAGATTGTATTTCAGAGTTAGTGCTTGTGGAACATCTCTAAATTCTTACGGTAAGGCATCCCTTTATTCAGCAGTTTTCATAACTTCTTGCTGCCTATTTATGCTAGGATCCTGAAAATTCAAAGATTTAGGGATAAGTGTTTCTACAGTAACAGTTATTTCTCTATATACAATCTCATACATGTCAGAATTTTCATAATCATTTCACATCATACATGTCAGACATTTTCAAGGATTCCCTTTTAAGACAAGCTGATATTATATCACAGAAAGGTGTTATTAGCAAATGAAGTTAGTGCTTCCAAAATTTTTTGTTACTTTGAAGGGTGAAATCAGTACAACTATACGAGTTTTTAGGTCTTGGTTATGAAGGAATGTGCTGAGTTATTATATCTTTAAAAAAAGTATTCAGCTTGCATCAAAGTAGCCATTAATCTTTGAAGTGTAAATATAATATTAAACATCCCAAACAAGAGGTTTCAACAGGTAAAACTGACATGGGAGACTATTTGGATCATGATAATTACAATGAGGATAGTAATACAGTTTTCAGAGTGATCTCTATTTTTTCTGGGAGATGTTAGGTTAAAATATAGATTACAGAAGGAGAAATTGCAATCTAGAATAGTGTTGCTAAAAGGGTTATAGTGGTCATAGACTATGAAGGAAATCAAAACGAGCGTCTCTGTTACGATGCAGAAGAGAGGGACAGGTGTGGTGAAAACAACTGACACCAGAGTTTGAATATATACTTGAACTGATTTAACTGAAATTCAGTGTTCTGAAAGTGGAGTGTGCAGTCCAGATGGGTGGCCTAGATTTCCACTGTAGTCTCTGGAGAGAAAGTTACATCCAGATCATCATTATCTGATCCTGAGAGAGGTGTCTAAGAGATAAGGTTGAATTGCTTTCTGGAGTTGTCTTCTGTCCTCTGTAGGCTGTGAAGGGACCTTGCAGACTTGCTGAGGTCCAGCTTGTAGACAGCTAAAATGAGATAAATTAATATTTAAAAAGCAAGCTGAAAATTTGAGAACCCGGAAACAGAAGCAGAATGAACAGTATGAGGAAACAGAAACAGTATGAGGACTGAGTGATAATGTCAGAATGAAAGACATAGAGAGTACAATATGGTTTGTTTTATCTAAAGATGATTTACATGGAATGTGATCAATATGAATAAGTGTTTATATGGGAAGAAGTTACTGGGCGCTACACATCTCTTTAATTTAGCAGGGAGCTGCTTAAAAAGAATCAACAGCAGGAAGACAAAACTAGATACATTCCAGCTGAAAATAAAGCATGAATCATTAAGAATAAGGATGATTAAACTGCAAAATATGATCTTGGGAAGTGTTGGTTTGTCTATCATGTAAGCTTAAAGCCAATATTGAGCATTAAAATGTTTAAATCTTAACCAATATTTTACTTGCACTATTAACTGCTAGATGTAAGATATCTGCCTTATAATACTAGTGGGTCAAATTAGGCTTCATACACTTGCAATTCATTTCTAGTGGGCAGAGCTGTTCTGTATTTTGTTTCAACAGGAATCTGGTAGGATCATTTGTTTCAATGTCAAGGGCTACCAGGTGAGGCTTTTTCTGTGCTTTCCTTTTCCCTGCTTCTTATCAGTATTTGTTCCCCTACCTTTTGCTCATGGACAATATTGTACATCTTTTTCTGCTGCAACAGTTTGAGTGACAGACTTGTCAATTCTTCAGTGAAGTCCATAGTCACTACTTTTTCATAGTTCCGGTATAAATCTTAGGCTTTCATTCTGCTGCCGGCAGATCAGGTTCTCCTCCAGAGAACAAGTCATTCTTATCTCTCTTTGGTTATGGTCCCTTATTATCTTTGGCTTCCCCCTGCTCTTTTCCTTGTCACTTCTGTGTTCCGTTACTGCTCTCCTATGCACCACATCTCAGTTTCTCATTCTTGGGTGTTTAATGCAATTTTGAGACCTAAGGAGTTAAAAACAGTCCCACTTTGAACCCTATAGGGTCAAATTTTAAGGGTAGATGAGCAAAAGTTTTCTAGATTTGCATACAGACATACTTTGTTTTTATCACTGACTGATGGTGTTTTTTGACAAAGTCAGCCCTTTGTCTATGTTAAAACTTGGTTCTCAGCCAGTGGAAATGATCAAAACAAGGAGGTGAGCTACAGCACTTATTTGTGAGGCCTACCTCCTAGCCCTTGTTTGCCTACTGTGAGCCCTAAGGAGTAACAAGGAGCAGGATACATTCATCTAAACTAAAGGATGAAGTAGCTGCTTCTTCCTCATCAAGTTTGTGTCCTTGTCAAGTTAAATTTGTATAAAGTTGCTGCCTGAATCATTTATGAAGAGAACCACAGTCCCTTTGGGGATGTAGTTGAATGAGTAGCAGTTAATCTGCAAGATTGATACCATCTCGAAGAGGGAGGATGGCATAGAATCACATTTTGAGAGTATATATATTTTGTGAAATTTTGTCTCAAGGCATACCCTTTTGGAAGTGGCAATCCTGCATCAGTAGCCTTAAATTGTGCAGTCTGTAATAGCAGTCTCTCCTAAATTTGATATTTCCTAAGAGTTCTTTTCTACTATAATTTCTCCCACACAAAATGGCAATAATAAAGAAAACAAGGTTGAAAGGCCAGCCACTGAAAAATCCATGAGTGCCAGAAGTAAAATTACAAGTTTGGGTCAACCCATTTGGGTGTTCATGCTGTGCAGTAATCTTTACTTAGATTCCTTTTTCTCCTCCATACCCTGAACACTGTATTTTCAGTGCACAGATGCAATGTACTCCTCTAAATGATCCGTTCTGCTGTTAATGATCAGTGGGTGACCATAAGCCTTATATACTGATTGTCAGCATTTTCCAGAGAGGAGTCATGACCTCAGGTGAAGCTGTGCCAGGCTAAGCAGGATTACCAACCTGACTCTTCCCACTGTAAAAGTATATGGGCTTCACAATCTGATAGAACAGGATGAACTAGAAAGAGGTCACAGCCAAAAGAGAAAAGTAGGTGCCTGTACTTGCAGTGTTCAAATACAATTTTGATGACAGAGCCTGACAGAGCATGGAGATTTCTCCTCTCTGCCCTGCACTTCATCAGCTTGAAGGCAGGCCTAGGAAAACTTGCTCTGCTGAGTGGGAATGTGTCATGGTGTGTGCTGTGGGTAAAGAACCCTTTCCTAATATCCAGTCTAACCCTCCCCTCACACAGCTTCATACTCTTCACTTGCATTCAGTTCATACTGAAAAGAAAGAAAAGAAAAGAAGAATATTGTGACTCTGTAATTTGTGCCTATCTAGCTAGTGAATATGGAGGGCCACAGGCAATCATGTACAACCACTTCATAGGATATGTTGAGACGCTTTAAGTGCTATGTTATAGAGAGTATTGTGGCCTGCTCCTTGTTTCAGGTCTTTTCTTGCAGAGGGAAGGAATCTCAAGGCAGAGACATAGCTTAGAGTTCCCTGAGTCATCAGTTAGACCTGGGATTATTTGGACATTATTCAATAAAGAGAGGGGAGGAAGAGAAAGGGTGTTTTTCCTCTCAAAGACCGTGAGAAAGGCCTTCTAAGTAAGAGAAGTTTAAACTAATTTGAGATAGAGAGAAGCACTAGCTCCTATAGTATAAATGTGAATATATAGCCAAGTCTAGTTTAATTTGTGCTTTTAAATTAGTAAATTAATAAGTCTTTTGTTCACAGGCATGGAATGCAGCATGGTAAATATTCTTCTGCACTTCTTTTGCTTCTAAGGAACATGGGAAATTAGGACAAAAAAGGCCAAACCACAGCGTCCTGGTTTAGGACAATATTAGGTGTTATCAATGGATGAGAGACTTATAGAAAAGGCAATAATTTATTGAATGTATGGGGGGAATGTGAGTATGGAGTGTGTAAGGATGTAGATATGAATGTACTGATATGAATCTGTTATTGAGGTGGTGAACCAAAGGGGAAGAGAAAAAAACCAAAACAACAATGATCANAGAGCCAAAAAGAGAGTGAGCACTTTTCCCTCAGGTCTATATAGTCCCAGTCCACTCCCAGAGGTCCCTGCATGGCCTTGGGAGTCTCCGCCCCCCTTCCCAAGTATTCTTCAGCCCCAGAGGCCGATGGGGANAACAATGATCAATGTCTTTGGAAAAACACAGTTGTCCCTTATGCCCCTGGCGGTCACAATGTGACGTGGTGCAGGAGCTGCAGTTATGCCTCGGTAGCCCTTTTGGAGCATGGGGATGTGCAGTTACTCTGTTACAGCTGGCAGGGGGTGCTGTGTGCCAGCCAGGACGGGTCCGGAGGGTAGCAGCCAGACACGTGGAAGCAGGGAAGGGAAAATGGAGGATGCTGATCCCAGAAAATGAAAGCACCTTCCCCGCAGTGGGAATGGGCTACTGATGCCTAATCCAGGGAGTGAGAAAGACAAGGGACCCCCAGCCCCACCCCCCCCCTNTTTTGTCTTCCTCTTTGGTTCCCCAAACCACCACAGACAGGTATGTGGTGAGTCATCTAGGCATAGTGACAAACATGTTGGGCCCTGTCTACTGATGACCAACCAACCTCTTACTCTAGAAAAAACACCAATCAAATTTAAAGTTTAGAAATTTAAATAAATTTCTACTTATATATGCCAAACTACAGGATAGATTATTTACAGCATGGTAACTCCTGTACAAATATATTTGGGTTCTCTATTTCCTCAGATGAGCTTTAGTTGTAAATCTTTCTGTGATTCCAGGGGATGGTTAGACTCTTTAACATGCTTTTAAAAAATTGAAAAGATACTTGTCAATCACCTCTGTTGGTGTTAAGTATGCCACATCTCACTGAAATCATGTTTTCTTGGCTGTTTTTCATGGTTTCCTCTACAGGTTTTGAAACCTCACCATTTTCAGGTTTCTTTCCAAAACAATTATCTCAGGAGATGAGAGTGGAAAACACAGGGTCTTTTTTCTTCCCTCTATTTCCTTCTTCTCTTTCTTCCCTTCCCTTTCCCTTTACTGAGTTTTATACAGTGGGTGACACTGTGGAAGCTAAATGAAGCTGTCTTTTGTGACTGTTTTCTATGAGGACCAAATGTATGCAAGAGGTGATCAGATTCTTCAGTGGCAGTTGAACCTAGATAGTTATTTCTTCAGTCATTAAAACTCACAGGAAGCTTTGGAGAAGTTAAAACAAGCAAATATCTTTCCCACAAAAACATCTCTCTTCTTTAGCTGCTACTATCTTCTTCTTGCTCTCATGAGTAACACTAACAGAAGTGAGCAGTAATGGTGGAAATTGCATTGTTTAATATCTTTCTTTATACCATGTGATGTCAACACTGACATTGCTTCAGGTAGGTGAGCTAAATTTTAGCCATAGTCTGGTAAATAGACCCTGGTTTTCATAAAAAAACTTGGAGAAAATAATTAAATATTTTTCAGTGATGTGGGAGATCTTCTGTCTTCTGTGGGAGAAATCATCCCTTCTCTCTTCTTCTTGAGAAATATTTTAACACTACCTTTAGAGTAGGAAAGCAGAACTGAATTATTCTGGCTATGGGTTTGTTTTTACTCGAGAATTGCCCAAGGTGGTCATTTTCTTGCTGCATGGGACTGACAAATGTGATTTTTACCCTCCAGCTGCAAACAGGCTCAAGTACCTATTGTCATGGATTTTAGGACTTTATGTGAGGTGATGATGTTTCAAGTAAGTGCAGATGCGTGATAAGGTTTGCACAAGTAGAAGCTGTGGCATGAGACCTCAGGAGAGCGTGAAGGAATCTCTGCTGTGGGGACAGCATTCCACATCTCCTTGACTTCTAATTTATTTAAACTGCCTTACTTTCCTCCTCCTCTGAGGTATGCATTGTGGATATCTCAGAGCAACTTCCTTTGGCTTTCTGAATCATTACTGTTTTAATGTCAGTTAATATTTGTGTTAGCTGTGATTAGGGTAAGGTTGAGTGGCAAATGAATACTATGAAGGTAGGTATGAAAAAATGTGTATGTATGAGAAAGCTAAAACATACTGATTTCCCAACACTATGTAGGGAAGATTTTAGGGCAGATATCTGGATTAATATTATTTGGAAGGAGTCTTTGCACTTCCTACTGCAAAAGTTTATTGCCTTTATGATTACTGTGGTATTTTCCTGGCTTTTTCCAAAGTAAATTTCTGCAATATGGTTTAAATTGTGTGCAGATTTTTTTTGTGTGTGTGTGTTCGGTTTTGTTCTTTTTTCTATTTTTTTATATTATTATTTTTATTTTGTTGTCACCATCTGATGATTTACTAGCTGTTTGGAACAAACCATTATTTTCTCAGCTTTGTCATAGATTTTTTTTTTAAATGAATACTATGGAAACAATTTCCTATGCTGATGGAAAATGATAGAGGTTATGTTGATGGATCTAATTTACAGGTGGTATGCATTTATGAATCTTAGTGCTGGTACTGTAAGCTTTGTCAGATAGTGCTATAATAATACTTCTAAAGAAATCTGTTGCATCAACCAAATCCAAATTATTTTGGTCTGTTATTGCTTTAGCTTTACATCTCAAGATTACCACACAGCTGGCAAAGCAATTTCCCTTTTTTTGTCCTTACATGGAAGGTAACAGTGTGATCCACTCAGCTCTCAGTTAGATTGTTTAATCTTAACACATTCTCCAATTTCTGTTGGTTTTTCTATGATCTGATTGAAAACTTTGAAATTTCATGTCTGCTATTTTATTTCTTTTGGCAGTTCTTATCCACAATTTTCCCCAAGTATCTTGAAAACCTTTGGGAGGCCTTATCTGCTGAAGCAACACCACTTTTCTGCCAAGATGTTTTCAGACGAATGGGAAAGACTTTCTGTGGTTCTTTTATATTTCCCTTACTTTATAGCTTACTCCATTGCTCTGTTGCTATGGGCTAGCTCTGATATAGACTCAAAGGGAACAGTAAGGAATATATACTGCTCACAGGAAAGGGAGGCACTACAAGATTGGTTTCTCACCTTAGTCACATCCATGTGCTAGAGCTGAATCATGCTACCTCTTTTGGCCGATGTCAGAGCTCTCTGCTGTAAAAGAAGCACACAGAAAATCTTTAACAGTTGATGAATCTTTTCATCTTTGTTGAACAGTTTTAAAACTTGCTGCATGCTCTTTCTTCTCAAAGACATCTCTCTAACAGCATGAACATGCACAGCGTTAAGGTGAGATAAACCAGTTGTGACACCGCTTTCACCCTGGGAGTCTCCTAGAGAATGCACCAAACTTTGATAGCATGATGACTTCTATTATTGCTTTACAAAGCTGGGAAAAGAAGCCAAACAAGCATACTTGTGCAGTTATCAATAATCCTGTGTCAAATTTGGAAGGCACTTTTGCAATTGAATGCAGAAGACTTTTATTTCTGCCTCCTGTTAACCTTCTCTATGTTCTGCCACTGGTTATTCAGAAGTATAGAAAGATGGATATGGATTTGTTGACTTATTTATTGTGAATATCTTTGTTTCTTTAATGTCTTTCCAGAGTACCAAGGGTGTCAAGAAAAGCTAAAATTAATCCCTACACATGAGTGTTACTCAGCATGATAGACTGTGGCTTTATTGCATCAACAGCCTAGTGACACATCAAAGAAAGATTTTAGGGGCAATCTAGAGGAGAATAATGAGGGAGTTTCTTGGTTGATTTGGTAATTTATTCCTAAGGGGGAGAAGCATAATAGGGAAAAAAGTATGCTTGAAAGTGAAAGCTATCCAATAGGTTGATTGGAGTTAACTTCTTGAAACTGAATACGACATAATTGCGAGGACTGAACAAAGTTGTGAAGAGCCTGTAGAGAGAGAGAGAGTAAATACCTGATGAACAATGCAGTAGATGGCAGAGCTGTGAAAGTGATTCAGAAAGATGTGACAGTTGAGAGAAATAATCATCAGGTGTGATTACTAAGCACATGCAGGATAAAGGCTACAGGAAAAACCTGTAGTATGTTAACATCAGTAGGAGCTTGGACATGGAAAGGTTGCTTCTCCATAGTTAAACATGTTATGGAAAGAGAAGCTACAACTTGTATCAGTGATGTTAATGTCAGTACTATAAGAGATTTACTTTCGAAGATTATGCTCTTTTAATACCCAGCATAAGATAGAGAAGGATGGCAGGACCCACGGCTGTTGAGATATAATGTAGTGATGAAGATTTGCAGAAGAAAATGGATCATTTACAGCCATGTTAAGTTTGATATGAAACCAGTTATTAGATCATAGAATCATAGAATGTCTTAGGTTGGAAAGGGCCTTAGAGATCATCTGGATTCAAACCCTCTGCAATGGCTAGGGACATCTTTCACTAGACCAGGTTTCTCAGGGCCCCATCCGGCCTGTCTTGGAACACTTCCTGGGTTGGGACTGCCACAACTTCTCTGGGCAAGCTGTTCTAGTGCTTCACCACTTTTACAGTAAAGAATTTCTTCCTAGTTTGTAATTTAAATCTACTCTCTTTAAAACTATTCAATTTAAATGAAGCTAATCAATTTAAAGCTATTCCTTTTTGTCCTGTCACTCCATGTTCTTGTAAATAGTCTGTCTCTTTCTTGTAGGCTGCCTTCAGGTATTAGAAGGCTGCAATCAGGTCATCTTGAAACCTTCTCTTTTTCAGGCTGAACAATC
>VYZS01051698.1:0-14863 GCA_013400695.1 Neodrepanis coruscans | reverse complement strand
CATATACCTTCCTTTTTTGCCTTGTTCCCAAGAGAAGATTCCTGCTCAACCAAACTGGCATTTTACCTCATCTGCTTGACTTTCAACATTTGGGAATTGCCTGCTCCTGTGTCCTTAGGAGCACTGATGGACAGGTGGAGATATCTACATTGGACATACCTAAAAATAATGAAAATGATCCAAGCGTGTGTGAAATTATGTGTAAATCCCATGAAAAGCTGGATTTACAGTAACTTTGTAAGACTATTCTACTGTAACACATTAATTAAGCCACCTTGGATTTTTTTTTTTTTCTTTTTTTTTTCCTTTTTTTTTTTTCTTTTTTTTTTTTTTAAATACCATTCCATTCTTGTATAACATAAAAGACATAAGGAGTATTGGAAATGGAGATTTGGACCTCAAGGTTATGTCTATACAAATATATTAAAAAGACTATCTGAGACCACACTCAAGCATAGTTCAATTTAAAAGCATATATATAGCCTAGGAGTCTTCTTGCCAATGGATCATTCTAAACCCCCACCTATGGTTTTAGGATTTCTCACTTGTCTCTGAATGAAGTCTTGTATTTCTATATGTCATTCTAATTGTCATCAGGAAGACAGAAAGTAAACACTCTGATAAATAACTTTTTTCTTGATGCCCAGTAACTGTGCTCGTATGCAGTTACAGTAATGTAGTACAAAGAAACAAGAATTCATTTTCTCTGAGGCTCTGAATCTCATTTTAACAGTGGTACCTACCTGAAATAGCTGCTCAGGTCCAGAAGAAAGCTAGAATTTAACTTTTTTCTGTCCTAGTTGTATTTCTTGATTTATATTTCCCACAACCCAGCATGCTAACAACCATAAATTCCCTTTATATGAGATTAAGACACCAAGCTCCCCATGGCAAAACCAACTGAGCATAATTTGAGAATTTTGTGATGTCTTGAACATCATAATAACCACATTTCTTTTAAGCCTGGTTTGAACCCTAAATGAGGTTTATAGATTCTTCTCTGAAGGATAAGAGACCAAAAAGCAAGAGAAATGCCACGTGCTGTGTCAAAGTGTATTTTTATTGATTTTTAAATATGACTGAGGATTAATCCATCCTTTAAATCACAGGTTCACTGATTTTTTCACAGGCAGGTTTTGAAGGACCACTTTTCAGACATATTAGATGCCTTCATTTGTTTATGTGTCAGTTATTATCTCCTCTAAATCACTCTTGAAATTGGGATTCATATGTTTTCATAATTTTATGGACAGCATTCTTATATCCTTTGTATTGTGGTTTGATTATTAGACAATTTTAAAAAGGCATAGGTGCTATAACACTAGCATTAGAAAATTCCATGTATCTGTCTTATATCAGAATAGTTCACAACCATGGACTCACAGACCAGAGCACTTTTAATTCCATAGTGACCATATTCTAACACCATAATTCATTTGAAAATATCTTAAATTTCAAAATAGGCGTATTGAGCTAACTGTGCTGTTCCAAGAGTTCATTGCTATTCAGTATAACAGTGATGATATTTAGACTTTTAAATCTAAAAGCAGAGATAAAGAAACTGTGCCTCATTTACTCTTTCAACAAGGAAGTAGTATTTCCTTCAAAAACAGTTGTATCAATGAAGCCACCAATACAAGAATCTCTCCCAAAATGATCTAACATGCAAGTCCACCAATCTGAAAAAAGCACACATATTAATTTGTTACTATGAGATTTTGTGGATGGTTAATAATGTAATAGAAAACTGTACTCTAAATTTTAAATATATTTGTAGTCTATACCTAGTACTAAACCCATGCAAAGTCATGAAAATGAAAGTGACTGGAAAAAAGTTCAAATATCAGTCTTTGTTTTGGGTTTGTGATTGCCAAATGCAGTATGAATGACTTAGCCAGTTTTTCAATTTCTTCACAGCTGTGCAACACTCTCAGACTTCTAAATTAGACCCTTTTTGGCAAATCAATAACCATTTACATTTGGAAAACAGTAGTCCTCACCAAAAGAGGCCAGGTTGTGGAAAAGTAATTACTCTTAATGTGGAAGGGAACAAGGAACAAAATCATTGAAAGAAAGATGAATTAATGAATTCTTTTTCCACAGCTTTATGGATGAGGAGAAAATTAACTTGGCTCAATTTTACATTATAATAACCATTTGTAGCATGAGACAGACAGGAACTTAGTTCTTCTAACTTGAACCAAGCACAGGGTTTGACATTATTCTTTAAAAATAAAGATAAATATTTCAGACCTCCAGTCCCTGGAAACACTGAAAGTATTTGGCTTCGTCATTGTCTCTAGAGTCTGGAAAGATCTCTTCTCAATCACTGTCAAATGGAAACAGTGAATGTTTACTGATTTCCAGCTATGGTATAGTATTTTGCTTCCAATTTTTTTCTAATCAAAATGTTGAATTTCTAGCACTAACACTTAGTCTTTCAAAAAACTTTTTTTTTAACTAATATTTGAAGACTATAAGATACAGCATCAACATTTAAGAAAGTCATCAAAATAAAACTTAACCCTTACAGAGGTTCTTTTTACTTTAATAAATATACACAGCTATTCACATTTCCATGTCAATGAAGCATATTCAAACAGGCTGGCTTTTCTTGATTACCTAAAGAGAGGAAGTTTTGAATTGGTAGCAGAAGTGATTTTAATCACTGAAGTCTCATTCTAGATATAATGACAACTGTATATTTGCCCCTTGAAATTTCAGGTGAACTTACATGCACAAAACTGTCGCTGTCACACTGATGGCTGGTACTTTTAGAGATTTTCTATTGCATTGTATTACAAAAATGAATGAAAAATTAAAATGGCTTTTTAAGGGTGTAGTTTCATTTTCTTCTTACCTTCTGCAGACATCATAAGGCAGACAAAAATTAGTACTCTTTTGTATGTCACAGAATGAAACATTGTGTGTGTACACAATGAAAAGAAAAATAGCTTGACCTAACATAATTATTCTCATAAAATATCTTCCAGCTATATTTTGAGTATGAAAAGTCATGCTAACAACTATGCAATGAGTATCTTCAAAAGAAAAACTGATTGGGAAATAAATTTAATAAACTTTCTCAAAAGTTTAAATTTACATATCCTCTCTTGAATGATTTACAAAAAAAAAAAAAATCCCCAAGGAAAAATCATTTATGTTAAACAATTACAGAAAAGATGCATAGGACTTTCATAGTCTCTTCTCCATTAGATCTCCATCCATTAGATGGTAAACTTTCATATGCCATTTTAGTAACATCTGGTAGAAAACAAAAACATCCAGTGACATAGTCAAATTCAGCGTCTAGGACATTTTAGTTTATCCATTTTTAATGATCGTAACATAAAAAGTAGTATGACTTCTAATCATTCATTATGACACTTTTTTTGAGACAAGCAGTAGGTCCGAAATACAAATCCTGTGTTTTCATAGTTCATTAAGGAGAATTATAAAGAACATGGAAGGTGTTTTCAAATCCCTATGAGCGAACATATGTTGTTATTTACAGCTGTAATTGTTTAATATGAAAAACAATAGCTTTCAGTTAACACAGACTTATACAAGATGGCAAAATTATTGCCACTCATCACCTCCATAATACATGCATAGGAGTGGGAATGACTAAGAAGAAATTATCTTCTTTTTTTAAATTTATTTAATACAGAAAGTTGGTTATTGATTGGGGTTTCAGTTCATAGAGTAACTGGAGGGTTTTGAATAAAATAAAAAGAAACAGATCAACCAAACAGAGCACCCCGTTCCACTACTCTGACATATGCAAATGAAACAAAAAAAGTCAGTCTAAGTGACAAAAAAATGTTGGTATATAAAGGTTTTCAAATGAGAAAAATGCAACATGTATAAGGCTCTTAACAAAAGCCTTACAAAGTTCTTTCAGTTTGAAACAATAACAGCTTTTCTGAAAAACTGAACATAATTCTCTAAAATTGAATTTATCTCCTACAATAACTTCCTGTTCTCCTGCTGATCTGTTTATAGGTATTATGTTGCCATGACTTACCCACATTTTACATTGGTATATTTAGTCAATAGTGACATCTAAAACCACTACACTGGTCTGAGACTACCAAATATAATGTCATTTGCTTTGTTATACAGTTAATCTATATTAATCTATCATTATCTCTGAGCTATTGAAGGAGCACCAGATTGCAGTCTGTATTTTCAGGCACTTCCATGTAATATATTCCAGCCATAGTTTTTCCTGTCCGCTTTTTCCATCAACGTTTCCCTTAAGTAATTACTGTAATGAACAAAAACTGGCACTGGTGAAGAATCACTATACTTAAACCATAATTTAAGATTTCGCTCCCACCTAGTTTCAATGGCTAATGACTTTATTTTACCTCTAATGCAATGTAGTGATAAAGCAAGATTTGTTTTACTTCTGCTCTTTTGTTTTTTTAACAGCATTATTGTCGTGGTTTTACCACTGGGAAGCGTGGTACTGACAAGAGAGGTCCTATAGAAGCCACACACACCCCCCAAAAAAAGAAAACAAACAAATAACAAGGTTTATTTTACATACACAGAAAACCGACAATAAAGCGCAAAGACAGACTAATTAAGCTCTTCTGGGTCCCGTGGCCGATTAGGAGAACTCTAGGGTAGCACTAGGTTTCTGCTGGGCTCCTGAAAAGGCACTGGGACAATTAGAAAAACTGCGAACGCCCACCCCCCTTTCCCCGGGAAGGAATACCACTGCTGATGGAAAGATGCGGTCCTAATCCGTGCCGCTGCCACTGAAGTCTCCAATCAGCCCACATGCAGGGGCCAAACTCGGTGCAGAGGCGAGCAGAGATGTTACCCCGACTAGCTCCGGCAAAGAAAGAGAAATATGGCAGCCCCGCTCGCCTTTTTATAGGGGACCAGTCTTTGAGCATGCGCAGACAGCTCCCAGGGGACCTGCCTNGGGAAAAAATGGCTTTAGCTTCAACCTACAACAATTATATAACTGAACTACAGAAACAGTAATGGTCAAGTGACTTCTCACAGCTGTAGACTTTAGTCTCTAAGGATGTCATTCAAGAATTTTTCATGAGCTCTGAATTCTCATACATAAAAACTTTTCTGCTGACAAAAAGGCTATGTCAACAATTTTTAGCAACTGCATTGCTATAGAGGTAACTTTCCTGTGTTATAATAATTCTAAAGTTAAATAGTTTTCATTTCAAAATGAAACAAAATCTCTACACTGTGCTATTCCCTATAGCAGGTATACTATTTTACAAGTAATATTGCGCATCACAAAAAACCTTGAGATACATTATTTATAGCTTAAAACTACTTAAAATTACTTCAAATGGGGCTTTCTAATACTGGGTGTCAAACAGGTACAGCTGATATCTGTTTGTTCACAGTAACCACAATTGCTCTTAAAAGCTATTGCTAATTGCTAATTAATATAACATGGCTGATAATACTTTAGTACCTTTAACTGATTTAGTATTCAGAGAAAAGTTCTGAAATCTGTTATCATAAGGTCTGTTATTTGAAGGATGGTAATCACCTATTTTGTAATACACTCTTGTAGCGTATGCTACAAAAAATATTCTGTTTTGAGGCTCATTCTTAGACCATACTTTTTGTTTAGGTTGAAACAAATACTTTTAAAAATACCTTTTAAACAACAGACTGTCTTCAAACTAATGGGTGAAATTTGCTTAATTGGAGTACATTTGCTAAAACTTCTCAACTAAGCAACCAAAACAATGAAAACATTCCTTTCTTAACTTCTTAACAATAACTTAACCTTTTTGCTGACATTTTTTATTTGCATATCAGTGCAATTTCAAATACAATAGCCTCCTTTGAACATATAAAGCAGCAAATTCATGCACAGAAAAGAAAAGAATTAATAACTAAATGGGAGGGAACAAAAGAAAATATGACTGTTTTCAGATTTTGGATGTTGTTTTACGTGGGTACCTCAGACTGCCTCACCAAAAGCTGACCAGACTCATGTTACTTGTAACTCCCAGTAAAACATGGTAATAGCAGTTCCCAGATATGTTCAAAGAGTTACAGATTCGTCACAAATCAGCATATGTAAGTACACTGCTGCCCCAGTCATAATAAATCAACTTTATCTACCAAAAAAAATTGATAAGACTCAGAATTGTGGTCTTCACTCAAGATTAGGCATCAGTGTGAAATATCTCAGTTAAATTGATATTCAAATTAAGTCTCTCTCTATTTAAATCCATTGTATTTCTAATAGTTTCTTTTTGTTCATCGACATGTGCTGTGCTGAAAATGGATGGGATGTTCAAACTGCATCAGAGTGGCAAAAATACAGCAATAACATTAAATTTATTGATAAATCTAAATAAATCCTAATGTAAGAGCAGCACTAAAATACAGTGATGCGACCTTTTATGATGGGTGAGAAGACCATCCTTTGCTTTTGCACACCATGTTAAGATATATGTATCTAAACATATTTTCCAATTTTTCTTTTTCTCTACCTAAATCGTAATAAATATCATGACCAAATATGAAAATTAATATTACAAAGCTTCAAAGAAAAATATTTTAAAAATGAAATATGCTATCCATAACTGTAGTTTAAGGTAATTGATTGTAAGAATTAATTTGTGATAAGTTTCTCTTTCGTTAGCTTGGAAAATATGGGGACTTTTTGGTAACATTTAGTGTTTTGGTAGAAGCTTCTTTGATTGTGCTCTTGTTTCTTTCAGATACATCAAATGGGAGAATTTGCTTCTATTAAACCTCATGGCCTGGTTCAACACCCTCAAAATTCTCTAACACATAAGCAGGCACATAATAATAATCTTTATTTTACTAATAACACTTTTATAACTTCTTCTTTGTTCTAAGTATTTTTAACCCATACTTAGTATTTCATCATGAAGTATGGAGTAAATGTTATCATTTTCTCTTTATAGATAAGCAAATTGAGACAGTAGAAAAATGACTTTTATTAAAAGAGAACAATGACCTTGTGTACAGGTTTTAGTGGGAATCAATTTTATTTACAGCATCTTAGATGTGGCTGTGTTTTGGAATTGCTGGAAAGAGTCTTGATAATTTGTGATGTTTTAGTTGGGCAGTGCTCACAAAGAAGAAAGGCCTTTTCTACTTTTCACCTCATCCCACCAGTGAGTCAGCTGGGAGTGCACAGGAAGTTGAGAGGGGACATAGCTGGGACAGCTGACACCAACTGACTAAAAGGATATTCCATACCAGGTGGTTTCATGCTTGGTATAAAAAGCTGGGGGAAGAAGAAAGAGGAGTGGGGTGAGAGAAATTTGGAGTGATGACATTTGTCGTCCCAAGTAACCACTAGACATGATGAAGCCCTGCTTTCCTGGAGACGGCTGAACACCTGTCTGCCCACGGGAAGTGGTGAAAGAACTCCTGAATTTCCTTTGCTTGCTCACATGTTTGGATTAAGCGAGTGGCTGTGTGCAGCTTAGCTGCCTATTGGAATTAAACCACAACTCCACTTCTCTCAACTTTTGAAGACTGAAACACCTGGACAATACATTTACTGTCTTTCTAAATGCCCTCATTACTTTCTAGTTTCAATATATATTGTAAAGCAAATTGAAAAAAAATTTAGTTCTTCAAGTTTCAGACCAGGAAAGAACTAAAATAAGTTACTTAAATATAGCTACATAGTCCAACTTAATTTGTCATCAGAATATTATCTTTTAGATTATTGTAATTATTCCAAAGTCTTGAATAGAAAACAAAGATGTGTTCTTTTCCCAGTGTGATTTTTTTATTATTGATAGTCATATATTAACACATAATAATTTGAAATATCAGAGTACATTTAAACCGAATGGCAGAATGTATATTCTTAGTATTTTGATAATCTATATTCAACACAAACACTAGTGCTGCAGACAAGAGCTATACAGAAACTGAGATTACATGAGGGGAGAAATCCTACATTATGCAGATGAACTGCAGTGACTGTCTTTTTTCAAGGAGTTCTTTATATTGGTCCCTTGAGCACTCATCAGTCCATGCATGTGTCATCTGTGTGACATTTCATCTTCATTGGCCTCCTCAGTACCTTTGGGCCTGGCTTGGGGCATAAAAAAATGGAAAATACCCTGGTTTTTAGAGAACTGACTTCCCTACAGCTTCCTTACAGTCCATGGGTCAGCACTTGTATTTGCTAATGTGCAACGTTGGTACTGTATTTTATGAGTCACCTCAGTGTAGTCAGCAAATGCTTCCCTGTCTCTGAGGATGGTTGCTCTCCTACCATGGAGACAGTACTGAATATCCAATTCTAGGTACTAAAACTTCTATTTTCATTTCTAATACTTTGTTTAAATTTAGATACTGCAAAAGATAGGCCTTTCCTTACATAGCTAACTTTTCTATAACAACTTGAATTATTTTCAAAGAAATTAATCTAATCATGAGTTCTTAACTGAAGTATCTAATTGCAAAGCCTCACTGATCTGGAGAGAGAAAATGCTGAATGTCAAGCTGAACACACTGAACTAACCTCTTGACATTATTACTACAAGGAGGGGTCCACCTGGCTGCTCAAACCACTGCTTGCATTGCCTAAACCTCTAAATTAAACCTCTACAGAAACTTTTCTTCAAGATTTATAGGGCGAGGTAATATCTCTTATTTGATAAAATTAGAATCTTCAGGCTCTGAAAAAAGAAGTTGAAAAAGGCTGTAGTTTCATGATATGTAGACAACAGTACTGATGCAAGCCGTCCCATTCTCCCTGGAAGATTTTTGACTCCACATAACAGCAGAGACTTTTGTGAGAATGTTTAATGAACTAGACCAGTAGAAAGGGCTGAAACAAAGGGGCAGGAGCAACCAAGACTATGTTCACACCCTGACTGTCTTTCCATAACTTCAGTCCACGGAACACCCTAAGCCATCCTCCAAGCAGCAAAAGATAACAGTGGCAAACCACATGGTTACTGAGCTTAGTGCCATTGCTTACAACCAGAGGTAGTCTAGCCATAATTTTAAGGTAAATGAAGTAACATTTGTGACACCTCAATAAACTGCCATCACTTCTACCAGATGATCAAAAAAATGATGTAACAGATGTGTTAAAGACATACTGTCAGTGTTATTGCCACAATAAACAATGCAAATCCTATTTTCTACTCAGTGTCCACATGGACTCCATGAAGTACCAGTGCCAATGAATGAACCAAAACAGGGAAGTCGCTTCCTTTTGCAAGGAGGTAAAAACGCTGACTATATGTGGAGGTCAAGGCTACTTCTAGTCAAGGAAAACAAAAAGCCTAAAGAAAAAAGATGTTTTTATAACAGAATTAGTTTAAAATCATATCAATGAGAAAAAAATAGAATTTTGGTCAAGAAATACTTTATTAACTAGCAAACATGTTTAAATTCAGTTGTTTAATATAAATCTTAAAAAATTTAATCACTGTTTTAGTGAATACTAAACAGTGACATAATATTTATATTTATAATATTTAGTGACATAATATTTAATTCATCATGTAAATAAACATGAGAAACTTTACTTGCTCCCTTAGAACTTTTTTTATTATTATTATTTTTTCCTGAAATACTCTTCCTTCCTTCCATCCCTAAAATGCTGCTCATGGAAATTATGAAAAATGCAAATATCACAGTGATGGAGGGAGCAGGAGGGAAGTTTCAAAGACTTAAGTTCTTTTTTTTTTTTTAATTACTCCAGAACAGGGAGATAAGTAAACATTTATTATAGTTTTGGAGTCACTCAAGTTTTTAATGTTAAACATATGCTTGAACTGCTTGTCATATCCCATGCCTGCAACAGAACTGTCATCATGTCTGATTTGGTAATAAAACAAATGCCACAACTGCTTGAAGATTCTTGTGCCTTCATAAACTTAAATAGTATTTACAGATATTTGAATTTATAAATTTAGAGTATATTTACTGGTTTAGGATGTAGTGGACTAATAGTACTTGAGATTTAAATTTTTTTTTTTTCTTCATTTAGATAGGTTTGATCAGGATAAGAATTCTGTTTTTTCACATGAATATTTTTTCAAATTTTTACCCAGAACTTTCACACAGAATCACAAAATATGCTAAATCAGAAGGGACCCACAAGGATCATCAAGTCCAAATCTTAGGTCTGAACAGGACCATCCCCAGAAGTCAGACCATGTGCCTGAGAGTATTGTCCAAATGTTTCTTGAACTCAGACAAGTTTGCTGCTGGGACCACTTCCCTGGGGAGCCTGTTCCAGTAGCCAAGCACCCTCTGGATGAAGAACCTTTTCCCAATATCCAACCTAAATTTCTCCTGACACAGCTTCAGGCCATTCCCTCGAGTTCTGTTACTGGTCACCATAGAGAAGAGATCAGTGTCTGTCCTTCCTCTTCATCTCCCGAGGAATTTGTAGACAGCAATGAAGTCTCCTCTCAGACTTTTCCTCTTCAGGTGGAACAGCCTGATTTACCTCAGTCACTCCTCATACAGCTTCCTCTCGAGGCTCTTCAGCATATTTGTTGCCCTCATTTGAATACTCTATAATAGCTTAATATCTTTCTTATATTGTGGTGACTTTCTTAGTTCTCTATGGTTTATTTGCCTTATGGCTTTGGGTCAAGTTTTCTGTATACTAAAAGTGCATACACACAATAAAATATATTCTTGAACACCAAGTCAGCTATTTTTGAGCCAATACCCAGTGACCTCATCACAGCTTTTTCTTCACCTGGGCTATCTACTCCTGGTTTTGGATGTGTTAGCACTCACTAGTTACCATCACAGGCAAAACAGACTCAAACAGACTCAAAATTAATAACCAATCAAATAAGAGTAGAGTAAGAGGAAATAAAACAAAACCTTAAAACACTTCCTCCTCATCCCTCCTCACCCTTTTTCTGGGGTTTAACTTTGCTCCTGATTTTCTCTACCACCTACCCCTCGGCAACGCATAGGTGCAGGGAATGGGGATGGCAGTCAGTTCATCACACATTGCTTCTTCCTCTCCTTCCTCCTCACACAGAGGCCTTCTCATGCTCTGTCCCTGTTCCAGTGTGGGGTCCCTTCCATGGGAAACAGCCCTCCATGAACTTCCACAATGTGAGCCTTTCCATAGATTGCAGTTCTTCACAAACTGCTCCANAAGTTTCAAAGACTTAAGTTCTTTTTTTTTTTTTAATTACTCCAGAACAGGGAGATAAGTAAACATTTATTATAGTTTTGGAGTCACTCAAGTTTTTAATGTTAAACATATGCTTGAACTGCTTGTCATATCCCATGCCTGCAACAGAACTGTCATCATGTCTGATTTGGTAATAAAACAAATGCCACAACTGCTTGAAGATTCTTGTGCCTTCATAAACTTAAATAGTATTTACAGATATTTGAATTTATAAATTTAGAGTATATTTACTGGTTTAGGATGTAGTGGACTAATAGTACTTGAGATTTAAATTTTTTTTTTTTCTTCATTTAGATAGGTTTGATCAGGATAAGAATTCTGTTTTTTCACATGAATATTTTTTCAAATTTTTACCCAGAACTTTCACACAGAATCACAAAATATGCTAAATCAGAAGGGACCCACAAGGATCATCAAGTCCAAATCTTAGGTCTGAACAGGACCATCCCCAGAAGTCAGACCATGTGCCTGAGAGTATTGTCCAAATGTTTCTTGAACTCAGACAAGTTTGCTGCTGGGACCACTTCCCTGGGGAGCCTGTTCCAGTAGCCAAGCACCCTCTGGATGAAGAACCTTTTCCCAATATCCAACCTAAATTTCTCCTGACACAGCTTCAGGCCATTCCCTCGAGTTCTGTTACTGGTCACCATAGAGAAGAGATCAGTGTCTGTCCTTCCTCTTCATCTCCCGAGGAATTTGTAGACAGCAATGAAGTCTCCTCTCAGACTTTTCCTCTTCAGGTGGAACAGCCTGATTTACCTCAGTCACTCCTCATACAGCTTCCTCTCGAGGCTCTTCAGCATATTTGTTGCCCTCATTTGAATACTCTATAATAGCTTAATATCTTTCTTATATTGTGGTGACTTTCTTAGTTCTCTATGGTTTATTTGCCTTATGGCTTTGGGTCAAGTTTTCTGTATACTAAAAGTGCATACACACAATAAAATATATTCTTGAACACCAAGTCAGCTATTTTTGAGCCAATACCCAGTGACCTCATCACAGCTTTTTCTTCACCTGGGCTATCTACTCCTGGTTTTGGATGTGTTAGCACTCACTAGTTACCATCACAGGCAAAACAGACTCAAACAGACTCAAAATTAATAACCAATCAAATAAGAGTAGAGTAAGAGGAAATAAAACAAAACCTTAAAACACTTCCTCCTCATCCCTCCTCACCCTTTTTCTGGGGTTTAACTTTGCTCCTGATTTTCTCTACCACCTACCCCTCGGCAACGCATAGGTGCAGGGAATGGGGATGGCAGTCAGTTCATCACACATTGCTTCTTCCTCTCCTTCCTCCTCACACAGAGGCCTTCTCATGCTCTGTCCCTGTTCCAGTGTGGGGTCCCTTCCATGGGAAACAGCCCTCCATGAACTTCCACAATGTGAGCCTTTCCATAGATTGCAGTTCTTCACAAACTGCTCCAGCATTTTTTCCATGGGATGTAGTCCTTCAGGAACAGACTGCTCCAGCATGGGTCTACCATGGCATCACAAGTCCTGTCAGAAAACCTGCTCCAACTTGTGCTTCTCCCTCCACAGGGCCACAGGTCCTGCCAGAAGCCTGCTCTAGCACTGGATTCCCATGGGGTCACAGCCTCCTTTGGGCATCTACCTGCTTTTGGGCTTCTGCCTGCTTTGGCATGGGGTTCTCCACAGGCTTCAGGTAAATATCTGCTCCACCATAGGTCAAAATGGGCCACAGGGAGACAGCCTGCTTCACCATAGTCTTCAACATGGGCTACAGAGAAATCTCTGCTCCAGCACCCAGAGCACATTCTCCCCCTCCTTCTTCACTGGCCTTGGTATATGCAGAGCTGTTTCTCTCCTATATTTTCACTTCTCTCTTGCGGCTCCTATTGGTGCTGTGCAGGGTTAATTGTTTTCTCCCCTTTTTCAAATATATTATCCCCCATTACTTTTGGGCTTGGCTTTGGCATGAGTTGGGTCCATTTCAAAGCCAGCTGGCATGAGTTGTTTTAGAAGTGGGGAAGCTTCTAACAGCTTCTAACAGAAGCCACTTCTTAAGACTCCATTACCAAACCGTTGGCCTGCCAACCCAATACATATGCCTACAGGAAACTTCAGTTAGGAAAAAAACCTCACAGAAGTCACCAGCAATCCCACTGATCAACATTATCTACTGTTTCCCATCTTCTCTCACATCTAAAGTTCTCTGACTTTTGTTCTATGTTTTTTTTTTTTTAGGTCTCTTGGGTCAGTGACCATAGTTTAATATTATCTTTCTGTAACACTTACTGTGACAGAGTCCCTGAAAGTTCAAGAAAATAAAAAGAAAAATTTCGTCTTGATCTCTCTGGTCAGTACCTTTGAAACAGTGATTTCTGAAAGCTGTGAGCTAGAATTGGATTCCTTAGAATCAATTTACAGATTAACTTAAAAATAGTATAAGGGAAATAGCCCATACCACATGCAGTGAATGAAAGAAATATACTGTATAGTAATTTAGTGCATTTTTTTTAAAGCACGCCACTTTTCATAATATTTAAGATGTATTAAAAAAATTGAGTAATTTTGTTTTGACTATCTTGAGACAGCTCTGAGAATCTATTGTAAATTCTTTTGCTGTCATAAAAGCATAGCTGCAAGCAATCCTCAGATACATACATCAGTAAGTGAATGAATTGACATAATAGCTCTCACTCACTTTCTGCCTCACTTTGCATTATTTCTTCCCAGACAAATGTAAAAATATTGATTGCTACAGTCATTTTGAGAATATTATACTACTTTGTATTCTTAGTTAATGTGTAAGTGTGCAATGAGCCATGTAGGAAAATGAATACTCTCATCATAACCTTGTTCAAACCTAATTTCCTCTTCAGCAGTTTGAGGGAAATCCTTAGCTGGTGTAACTGTTGTAGTTGCACTGAGCTCAGCATATGTCCTTTCATTTGTAAATACACAGAAGCTCCATATTCACTTGCTTGTGTGATATTACTGAATATTTTCTTAGCTGTTTGAGAAAGAAGCATTTGATTCACCTGATCCAAACCTAAGAATAAAATAACAAAAATATTGAAAATAAACATAGTCTAATAGTTTCAAGGCCTAGTGTTTCTTAATGCCTATTTTAACCATTCTGAAGTCCAAATGAAGACATTTACCACTTCTCATTGAAATGTTTTTCTATAAATGATGGGTTTGGTTTGTTTTATTTTTGTACAAAAATAATTTTTAAAATCATTTTCAGACTATTATTAGTTTATTCTAATGATGGCATAATAAGATTATATCTAAGGTGCAGCCTACAATACTCTCCCTAAGTTTGGAACAGATTTTTTTTGTTAGCCTATTACAGCAGAAAGGTTTGGTTCTATACTGTCAAGTTAATGGCAGGAACTCTTTGAAACACCCCAACTATTTCTCTCAGGGTCCAGAGAAAAGCAGTACTGGAATGTTTGCAGAGACAACTTCATCTGCTCCAAAGTTAGAGGGAGGTTTGTTTCTCTCTTGTACAGTGGATATGACTACCCCTAAATCTCTTTCAAAATTACATAAACTCCATTTATTTTCAAACTCTTTGAAATACTTATCATAAAACTCTTAATATAATTTCTGACATATACATAGGCATATGACCTAGGCATACAATTATAGGTAGATAAATTGAAAAAGCTGAGAAACGTTCCTGTTACCATACAGTTTCTACCGTTTTGAAGG
>VYZS01051691.1:0-23942 GCA_013400695.1 Neodrepanis coruscans | reverse complement strand
GTGGTAAAACCACGACATTTAATCTAGAGAAATTTTTATTTTATGAGAAAATAGATAGAAAGAAGAGCAGAAGGTAAGTAATCCGAGGAGTGATTGAAAGCTACATCTGTCATGGTTTTTTAGTAAGGGATACTTCTCGCTGTTTGTACAGTCATTTGCTGATCTGGTATTAAAAAAAAAAAGTTCTAAAAATCAAGTTACCTTTTCTGAATTGCACACCATTTGACAAATTAGGAAAGAATCCATGCAGGAGAGCAAACTGTGTTAGTGAGTAGCAAGGATCAACAGCTAAATAAATCTTTTTTGACAAACTTCTCTGATAAATCCATGTTCAGGTGAGTGTAGCAGTGGCATCTGTGATGAAGCAGCCTGCATCAACAGTGGTACCTGTACTGCAAGTAAAGCAGATTCCTACATTTGCCTTTGCCCTCTTGGATTTAAAGGTCATCATTGCGAGGAAGGTGAGTGGATGCTGGGATACTTCTATTTCTTTGCATGTGTTATTTAGTATTCAGTGTGTTTTGCACATAGGGACATCTGAGGAGGTCTTGTGCTGTTATACTGGAAGGAGAGAGTGCTTGTTACTTCAGTTTTTTAAAGTCGTATACTGAAACCCTTACCTCAACCTCTTGGAAGCTACTTTGAGCTCCTACATAATTGGTGATTCTCAAACCTCTTTGCTTATT
Source organism: Neodrepanis coruscans (assembly GCA_013400695.1). Taxonomy (NCBI): domain Eukaryota; kingdom Metazoa; phylum Chordata; class Aves; order Passeriformes; family Philepittidae; genus Neodrepanis; species Neodrepanis coruscans. The sequence continues at coordinate 23,256 of VYZS01051691.1, read as the reverse complement.
TAAACTAACTATAATTAAGCATCTCAGACTTCCTTTTCAGAAGTTAAAATAATGTACCACACCACAGCTGCATATTAATTCTAAAAAAATCCCCATTTTTCTCCTAAACCTAATGTCAGTTGTATGTTCTGGAATGTAAAGGACACAATATCAATTTTCTACTGAAATCACAGAGATACAAATAGTGAAATACATGCAGCATTATCTTTTATGCTGTAGAACTTTTCATCCCACCACCCAAGGAAGCAAGTATGCTTGCTACTTTGAAAAACAGTGTGGTGAATCACTAAAGAAAAGGAACACAATGCTTTATAGTACTAATAAATCCCTGTAAAAGGAAGTGATTAAGCAGTGTTGGCTAAGGTAAAATAATATTTTTAATTTCCATGACAAAATTTTCAGGTTGTTTTACTTTAGATTTAAGTACTTAAGAAAACAGACACTGGTTGGTAGGAGTCAATCCTTTACATTTGAGCCTCAAGTGACCTGCTTGTGATTTCTGGATTTCCAGCACTCACCTTGGCCATACCTCAGTTCAACGAGTCCTTAAGATCATTTGCTAGCACACCTTGGCCCTTGGAACCACAGAATTACCTTTCCTTCATGGAGTTTGAGCTGACATTTCGTCCAGATTTAGAGACTGGTGTCCTTTTGTACAGCTACGACATAGACAGCAAAGACTTCCTCTCCATTAACATGGTGGCTGGTTACGTGGAATTCAGGTTCGACTGTGGCTCAGGAACAGCTGTTATCAGGTAAATGGTGTTGCTTGAGTTTCCTTTCCAACGGTGCCACGGTGCTGATCCAGGACTGGAGTGAGCTGGAAAGAGTAACAGCCTATGATGAGATATGCGAGCCTGCTGGTTTCTAGTGCCTACTTCTAAGGAAGCACAGAAGCACTAGAATTGTATTCAAGGGGACAGCTTTATTATCATTGCCACTATCTTATTGCAGATGTTACTTTTGTGTCCATATTGTATTGCAGAAATTCTGTTCTTGCTCCCATGACGTTGCATCATAGGTAATTAGGGGATCCATAAATATTTTATGTATATATTTTCTTGCCACAAGATTTCACAATATTGGCACTTCTGTGAGCATCCTCTTCCCTGGTTTCCAGTTCCAGGTATAAGTACCAGGGTGAAGGCAACACAAGAAGATACACCTCCCAGTTCCTCATAATCCTGTTTTTTGGGGAATCTCAGGCTGGGATACAATTTATATAAAGTGAGCTGTCTGAAAGACAACTATATGGTTTAAACTAGTCACCCATGTTCCAAGATAAAGGCAGACCTTCTGAGACTGATTCATTGCATCCTAAAATTAGTGTCTAGGATAGAAGCAATGAAATGCCTCAGAAAGGGCTGCTTTCTCTCTCTCTTTCTCTCTCTCTCTCTCTCTCTCTCTCTCTGTGTAACTGAGTGCCCAGTCCCTGGGCAGATGGTCCTGAGCTTTCTGAAAAGGCAATGCGCTGAACAGAGGCACTCAGTATCTTGTCTGTGGTCCAGGAGGCTGCCAGTTTGACCTGGCTGACCTGATACGTAGAAATAATCTATATAAAGCTTATGCAAAATGTGTACACTGCCTGCAAGTCTTGCATACCAATGATGCCTGTGATGGACATCAGGGATTTTTGCTACACTGCGATTAAGGAGAAATGTACTGATTTTGCACTGAATGAGAATTCATTCAGATGACAAAATGAGAGATGAAATTTCAAGAGAGCAAATGCAAAATAATGCACAAGCCTAACAATGCACAGCTGTGGAAAAACAGTTAGTGTTGTCAGACAGATCCTGGAGTTGTCATGGATAGCTCTGTGAAAGCAACAGCTAACAGAGGCAAATACAGGAACTAAATACAATGCAAAGAATTATTAGGAATGGAATAAGGAACAATGCCTCTGTGAAAACCCACAATGCACCCTGTCTTGAAAACTTGCTGCTATTTTGGTCACTTTGTTACAGAAGAAATTAGCAAAATTAAGAAGAGTAGATTGATATCTAGGGGAGGGAAAGAAATAGGTCCTAGAAATACAGTAGGATCTTTCAGCCTGGAAAAGAAGGAGTTTGGTGGAAGTGTGATAAAGGTTTTTAAACTGTGAATGACATGACGATGAATGATTATTCTGTATTTTTTTCTGTTTGTAATGGTTAGAAGGATCTTAGTTGGGGTTTTTTTGTTTTGTTTTGTTTTGTTTTTCAGACAGCACATAAGTAAGTTGTGGAAACTAATTGTCACAGCACATTACAGATGCCAGAACTATAAATAGGTTAAAAAGAAATATTAGGCAAATTTGAATAAAGCTCCATTGAGGGAGATCAAACACAATTGTACAGATGCAGCCTCTGACTCAGGAAATTGCTAAATGACAAGTTGCCACAAGCTAGGAGGATACATCAAGGGAAGAATCATTCCATACTTGCCCTTTTCTATTCTCTTGCTGAAAAGTGGCAGAAATAGCTACTTTTGGAGACCTTTGCTCCAACCTAGAATAGCCTTTCTTACTTCAGCCGTCAATCTTTACTGATTACAGTCATCTAATTTCTGCTACTGGCAACCATAAGACATTAAAGTAGACATATTTCTTTTTTTAACTCCAAGAATAGTGCAGCACTTCAAAACACTTTGGACTAAAATTTAACTGAGATGTAGGCTCGTGAAATGTGGCAAGAGCCACAAACATGTGCCTAGGAGTGGAAACTGCCCCTTTCTGTTGGAAAGCTGAAGAGCAGGCTGGATGACAGCTAGCACCTGAGCTGCATACACTGGGGGAAAAGTCTGTGGTGAGATGTGTAATGGGGCAGACTTATGAGACCATTAGACTTCATTGAAAGTTGTCAAGTTGTGCTGTTCAGCTCCTTTTTCTAGATAACATATGCAACTTGTAACCTGCCATCAGCTCTGTCAGTAATTAAATAAGATAAATAGATTTCCTGTTTTTCATGCCTGCTTGGTCAATATCCACTTAAAAATATGCCTTGATCATCATCATACTGCTTTATGCCTAGCCTTTCTCTTTAACAGGAGTATAGCTCTGGTCATCTGGACTACTTTTTCTGTAGAAACACCACAGTGTTAGATATCAGAATCAGAACACAACTATAATGTCTTTACAACTAGGATGAGCTAAGCTGATTTATATATGTCAGCAGCAGCAGTAACAAACCTGATGCTGGTGAAGCTTTATGTTTTGCATGATGTGTCCCAGGATGGAAGCAGCACAGTGTGAACAGCGAGGTCGACAGGGAGAAGAGATATTGAATGAGTGGATGGGTGCAGAACCTGAACTATTTATTGAGATATCTCAGAAGAGAAGTTCTTTTTTTCTGGGATTTCCGTGGTCAAGCATTCACAGGATCAAGATCGTCATGATTTGGCATATTTTTTAAGGTTTGGTTGAAATGGGGAAAAGTAACCCCACAGCACATGAAGAGTGAGGAGTGTTCAAATACCTGAAGAAAGCTTCACCAAACTCTTGCTGCTTTCAGGAAGCCTATGATTCCAAGAAATACCTTGCAGCTCTGAAGTGATGACTCTGCAAGGCTTAATCATCCCTAATTGTAACTAAATCTAGCAGAGCAGGAGGGTTAGCATTATGATCGTCTAATAATATTTTTAATGCCACTGATTAGGTGGCCAAACCTATCTGTTTCCTTTAGATGTGTACATTGACTTCTTCAAGGTGATTAAAGTCCATTACCTGTTGATTTACCCAAAATAATTCAACTCTAAATGGTGCTACATAAGAAGATAAGAAGTGACTGGCATTGCTCAATTGTATTTTTTATGAAGCTTTTCTGAACTAAGTGTCATTCAGAAGTGGCAAGTAATATTTCCAGCGTTGTCCAAATAGGTGAAAATGGCTTTTGAGAAAATTGGATGAAAAACAGATAAAACAGAAAGATTTCAAAACTCAGTTGTTACTTTAACTTTTTCAAAATTACATACCTTTTTTGAATCAGCATTTGAGTCACTATTGACTTGCTATTTAAAATCATATTTTTTCCTACTTCTCTCATTCTGAAATGGTTTTGGTTTTTTTTTCATTTTAAAATGTAAGTAGCCTGAAAATAAAAACATTAATTCACTGCCAAAAATTCTGTTTTTTATCTCTGGAAGCTAGAGTGTCTTCAAGAGTCCTAGATGGCATAGTTTCTGATTTTTTCAGATTGACTAGTAAATCAAACACGTTTCCATTGTTTCTGGAGAAAAAGCTGCATGATCTCGTTTAGATATAAAATGCTTTAGCCAGCAGAGTAAAATGACATTTGAAAACAAGATTCAAAGGTCTGTAGAACTTATAAAGTGCCCTTCATACAAGGTGCTATTCATATTAGTGCTGAACTAGTAAAGATTGTAAGAACAGTTTAAGAATGCTTCCTTTGAAACTGGTGAATACTTAGCACAACTGGGGATTATTGTTTCTAGCAAAGTTCTCATTACATTAGGATCATATTTTAGTTACTTTCCTTTAATATACAGTGTCCGGGCTGCACATGTTTTGTGTATATAGATGTGTAACAGGATGCATAAGTAGCTGATAAGGCAGCACAAAGTAGTTCTGTTTTAAAAGAGGATGAAGAATGTCAGACTAGACCAACTGTTTAGTGGGAACCTTTTAGTGAAATGATGCACAGCTAAGACAAATATTCGTCTCTAAGCATGATAAATGACTGAGCAGAAAAACTAGCTTAGAGGTAACAAAATACATGCTGATGATAGAAGCATTTAATTTAAAAATAAAACTAGAGTGCTTTTTATTGGCTGTAGGAACATAGTATTTGCTGATGGGGCTCAGAAAAATTTTACTTCCTTTTAAGGGAAGAATCACAATGGTTTATATTTATTTAGAAAATCGTCCCAGGGGACTTGGCTTTTTAACATCACAGAATATCAGAAAGGAAGAGTGTTACATACTTGAAAGTTTTCTTCCCCTTAAAACAGGAGTGAAGAACCTGTAAGTCTGGGTCAGTGGCATGAGTTGCGAGTGTCTCGCACGGCAAAGAATGGTATCCTACAAGTGGACGAACAAAAGCCAGTGGAAGGGATGGCAGAGGTGAGCATTTGACATGACTTGTCTTGAATGCATCTTTTAGACTATAAAGTTGATTGCATAGTGAACTGTACAGTCTGCTTTCAAAACTCTTACAAGCTTAGAAAATGTACACATTAGGGCACTATTTTCTTACGCCCAATGTTAGAAATTTGTGCACAAAGTCTTCCATCTGAGAACAGATATCCTTGTAAAGGCAGCTGGAATCCAGCCATTCTGGTTCTAGATTTGCACCAGTGTACCTCAAGTCTTTGCAAATAACGCTAGATGTGGAGTAAAAAGCACAATAAATCAGTCTCCTTTCTTCCTTCAGTATTGCCATTTTTAAATACTTGAAGGTTTTCATCTACTTCTTCCAGCGGCTTTCTTGAGAGAATTGTACTAAGAAATGTTATTGACAGAAAAAGCTATTGATGTAAGCTATAGCATCTAATGTAGGGCTGTAATAATTAATATAAGCTAATTTAAAGATACAAGTATGGTTCCAGCTACTCTAATAAAATGTTATTCTATATTTTTTGCAGGGGGCTTTTACACAGATTAAATGCAGCTCTGAAATATTTCTTGGTGGAGTTCCTAGTTATGATGATGTGAAGAAGAACTCTGGGATACTCAGACCCTTCAGCGGGAGCATCCAAAAGGTATGTTTCCAAACACACTGGGAGCACTTTTTTCCATCCCATCTGGTACACATTTTTCTGTGAATACCTGCCCATATATGATTGTCAATATGGAAAGTAATCTAGGATTTCACCTCAGGAACCCACCACGAAGTGCTTAAACAGTTATTTCACAATGAAAAGTCATTCAGTCTTTAATAGTGAATAATTACTACCACTACCAATCTCCCTCTTTATTTTCATACTTTTCTTATAATGAGCAGAGGCTGTATGGGATCAAATTCAGAAGGATGTACAAATGTGAAGATTGGAGTTCTCAGACTTCCCTGTAGAATTATATGTAAATAAATAAACAGAAGAAATGCTGAAATACTTCAGTGCATGCTGGGGCAACCAAATGTCTCATATAACCAATATAGTCATAAGAGAGAAAGAATCACAAAATTCTAAAAGGTATCTTAAAAATCACACATTCCAACCCCCCTGTCATGGGCAGGGACACCTTTCACTAGATCAGGTTGCTCGAAGACCCATCCAGCCTGGCCTCGAACACTACCAGAAATGGGACATCCATAACTTTTCTGGGCAACCTGTGCCAGTGTCTTACCAGCCTCACAGTAATGAATTGCTTCCTAACACCTGATCTAAACTGACTCTCAATTTGAGGCCATTCCCCCTTGCCCTATCCCTCCTTCCCCATGTCTCTCTCCAGTTTTCCTGTGGGCCCCCTTTAGGTACTGGATGGTACTGTAAGGTCTCCTTGCAGGCTTCTCTTCTCCAGGCTAAACAATACTGCCCCTTTCAGCCTTTCCTCTTAGGAGAGGTGTTCCATCTCCCTGATCATATTTGTGGCCTTCTCTGGACTCATTCCATTAGGTTCATGTACTTCTCATGTTGGGGACCCCAGAGCTAGACACTGAGCTCCAGGTGAGGTCACACAAGGGCAGAGTACAGGGGCAAAATCTCCTCCCTTGACCTGCTCTGGATGCAGCCCAGGATATGGCTGGCTTTCTGAGCTCTAAGTGCAGATTGCTGACTCATGTCCAGCTTTTTGTCCACCAGCACCTCTGAGTCCTTCTCTGCAGGGCTGCTCTTAATACCAACCTGTGCACATATTTAAAATAATTTGAATAAAGTTGGAAGGTTGGCCCTGAATCCTCACAGTTTTAAAGGAGTGAATTATTGCCTAAGATTAGTGCAAATAAATAACAAATAAAACCAACTTTTTAATAATACATTTTTTATTTAAAGAATTAAAAAACTCCATAGTGCATCATGTTAACAATTGCTCAGGGACAGAGAAGTAATTGCAGTCCAGTATATGTGGTGTCGTCACTTGGTCTGACATTTTTCACTGTCTTTGTCAGCTGTCTAGCAGAAAACATGAAGTTCAGAAAAACTGTGGAACGTGTAATAGTGATGGGAACAGGTCAGTCACACAAACATTGATGGGAAGATGTACTTGACTAAATGCAGTGCATTTTGGAGTACAAGACTGGGGAGCCTAGGAGTAATTAGTACAGGTCACACTGACAAGGTGAGGGGTTGTACTCCAGAGTAAAGGTACTGGTAAGGATTGGGAAACACTGAGTGTATTTTTATTAGGTACTTAGTAAGGTAGATTTGAATTCTCAGAGGGCTGAATGGGATGTCAAGAAAGAGTATTACCGACTGTTTGGCACTGGGAACATACAGTTCCTGCTGTGTTTACATGTAGTAGGATTTTGGAGAACTGTATAGAAAGAGGGCTAGAAACATCACCAAGTACTGGAAAATATGTTGTTTATAGAAGACCTAATATCACAATCTATTTAGGTTACTCAAATAAGTGGCTTTATTGTGGTCTGTTAGTTCCTACATGAGGATGAGATTTCTTTGGATACATGGCACTGGAATTATGCAGAAAAAGACATGATGAGAAACAATGGCTTTAAACTGAAGATAAATTTAAACCTAGAAATAAAAGACATATTTTAATGAGTGGGGCTTGTTAACCTCTGGAACAGTGTAGCCAAAAGTTACAAATAAGCTGAAAAGGTAGTGAAGTCTTCCCTGGTCCTATGATGTTTTTCTGCTGTTGGGAGTTCTGCAGTGCTGTTTCAAACAGAGCATATATGCTTGACGCAACCTTTTGTCCCAGTAGGATCACATAAGGAGCATTGTCTGTGGTATGCAGGAGCCAGGGTAACTATTACGTTTCTCATTTTTGGGCTTAAAATCTATTGTTTGTGAAGATGGACTTATTTTGGTGTAGCTGAGATCAGAAGCTGTACCCATATGTAATCTCTTTGGCAAGATATCAGCTGAGATTATACAAATGTTGGTTTATTTTGGAGAACATATGTTGCTGACACATTGGAAAAATCCCAACATTTAGCAGTTCCATTTATATACAAACAGTTTTATGGAGTCATTATTTATGTTTTTCATTCATCTTAACTCTAGCTTCTTTCAGGCAAGATGAGATACCAGAAAGCAATAGGAAATGTGGAAAACAAGCTGTTCTGCTTAGTATTTCTGTTGTCAACATGCATCTCCTGGGGGGTTTCCTGATCTGTGAAATGCTTTTGCTCAGCAGTGCTCATGTGATTTTACCATCCTAGCTGACGGCTTTGCTACAAAGAATTGTGTCAGTGTTCAGGCACAAGCCTGGTAAATCCCACACATCTTCACCCGATATGAGGGTTGCCCATATGGGCATATGCCCATATAGTGTGCTGCGTCACACTATACAAAAGAAATTAATCTTCATTGGGTCAGAGTGAGCAACAAAATGAGCTTGGACCTCTGCAACTGCAAAACATGCATTACAAGAAATAGGGTTTGGGCCAAGTTTTGAGAGTTACATTTCTCTGAAGTCTTTTAGACTTCAGTAGCAGTTCAATACTGTGAGTTTGGAATTTTTTACAACATGTTTTTCTCCTTCCCCCCCCACCCTTGTTTCCTCCCTTCCTCCCCCTTTTATTTTCCCCCTTTTATTTTGTTTTGTTTTGTTTTGTTTTTAAACACATAGATTATCTTGAATGACCGGACAATTGATGTGAAACAGGATTTCACTTTTGGAATCAACCTAGCAAATGCTGCCCACCCCTGTGTGATCTCACCATGTGCAAATGGAGGCACCTGCGTTCCCAAGAAGGACAGCTATGAGTGTGACTGTCCTCTGGGCTTCGATGGGCAACATTGCCAAAAAGGTAATGATGGTTGTATTTCAACCCAGAGATCTGGAGTTGATCACAAAAATAAGAAAGATTTAGCACCTACAGCTGCTGTAGTACATGTCCCTTGAAATAGAAAGCCTAGAGGCCAGAATTCCCTTTGCGTCTGTGCACTTCCCATGTACCCAGGGAAGAATTTGTTTTGTTGTTTAGGAACATGGTAACTGTTATCCCAACACTGAGCTATGATCCATAGATAGCAGCCCAGTATCTGGTTGCTTGTGGTGGCCAACAGTGAACATTTCATACATCCCCCTAATCATGCAGTGCTATACAAAGGGGGAATTCTTGCATCCTCCAGCCAACAATTATGCTACATCCTGAAGCATGAGCATTGATTTATCTGTAGGGCTAACAGCAAATGCCATTCTCATACACAGGAACGTTTAGTCCTGGTTTAGACAGTGACTATTCTGATTGTAATTTCACCAACTGCACAGGCCTTACCTTGGGAAGAAGACTACCAAGGAGGAAGACTCACCTACATGTGCATTACTCTCCTTTCCTCAGAGCCACTGTAATGGTTCAAATCTTAGATTCAAGAAAGTGTTAAGATTCCATGAAGTATTAAAAAAAATAAAAATTATTCCACTAGATGGAGACGTTTCCCTTCTCTTAGGGTTGATTTTGAGAAACCCCTAAAGGATGATTTCATAATGTAAAAGTGAACTCAGTTCAAAAGAGCAGACTGACATTACTGTCTTCACTCTTTTCTCACAGACATAAACTTCAAAGTTAAAAGCAGTGGTTTTGGTTAAATTGTGATGAATAGATTGGCCTTTTCTTCGTAACAGACAATATCTTAGAGCAAAATCATTTTATTAAAATACAGTGCAAGAAAACCCTTTGCTTACATTGCTATGGTCTAACTAATAGCCGAAGCAGCGGTCATTTATCCTGTCTTCTTTTGGTGAATAGGGAGATTTGGAATTTTGGCTTTCTGGGTATGTGCAGTGTGCTAGACTCCAGACTCTCAAGACAGTATGACAGCTGTACTGACACCTCCAGGGACAGTCAAGGCAAGGGAATGCTTTGCAGCTTGGGTGTGGCTGCCTGCCTGTTTGATGAGCTCCTGTTCACTGCTGGTGCCCCGCAAGCAGTATACCAAGCTTGTGGTGTCACCAGTGCTGCTGCTTGGCTGGCATGTCCTCACTCTTGTCACTAGAAAAAGTGTCTAGGCTTTCAGAGGCAGTCAAGCACATGATACTTGAGCCTGTGTGCTGCTTAAATGTGAATCCAACCTTAATTCATTTTTAAGAGTCTCCAAAAGCACCTGGCTTCTGTTCTTGCTACCTGTGGCTCCTGTTCAAATGCAGCTCAATCTCCCTGCACTTAAGCAGTCTCAGCTGCCGTTGAAAATTGAAAGTTTTGCTGATAGATGTGCAGAGAGCATGGAAGTCCCTCTTGAATCTCAGATCTTTTAAAATAATCTTTACCTGTATCTGTTTGGTGGGATGTAGACATGGCTAAGGTGAGATGCACATCTGTTTCACTTCTATTTCAGGATGGCGTTTTTGTTAGTGCAAAGAAGGTACAGAAGGTATGTGAGGTGGAGTCTCCATCCTTCTTTCTTGTGTGCTGTAACCCCACACTCTACAAAAACAGTGCTTGTGAGGGACTGCACCTCATTCTTCAAAATTATACACACCAGTTAAGAAGTCAACTTAAATAATGCTGGTTTGAGGTGTATGAGATAATGAATCATGTCACAATGTATCATTAGCTGAGGATTCAATAAATTTTCTGCTGGTATTGTTATATTGTTATATAATGTCCAAGTTGTGGGGAGTGTCAGTTATTTTTGTGCTTCATTGTAAGATAGAGTAGAACAGCAAACTATTGTTTAGAGCTAGTTAAACATTCATAATTCCCTGGTTAGAGCTGATACCTGGATAAAACTTGGTGAGCGACTGGGATTTGAAAACTAGGACTAGCAGAAGGGTTTGATGCTGTTCCTACATGTCTGCATCTTTGTGTGTTTTGAGCAGGCCAATATAAATACTTGAGGCAAAATAATAATAGGATCATCTTCATTGTAATCACATATGCAAATGCTAAGTGGGGGATCACACATTTGCAGAAGAGTGGGCATGAAACTGGACTAAGGGAGATTTTTATGCTTTGGAATAATAAAACCAGAATGTTCTTGTCTTGTTTTGTGCTGACTCACCGCAGAGTGTGGAAGTTACTGCCTAAACAGTAAGTACTGAAATTATATGAAAACTGCTCTGTCATTGTGCACCTGTGACTTGGTGCTCGGTTTCCATTAAGCCTGGCAAGTTTCTGTTAATAATCCAATATTTTCTAAATACTTTCTTAAACCTCATGCTGTTTCAAACTGCATAAAAAGCACCTGCCAAGCCCAGAGCAGTGGTGGTAGGGATCATCCCTGTATTTTCAGGGCAAAGGGGCCAGGCAGCTACTTCAGGCTGCCCTGCAGTTCTGAGCTGACTCCTGCTTATCATGAGGGCTTTGGTGCTTCTCTGCTGAAATGTGATAAATGGAGAATGGAGGTGTTTACTCCTACATCTTCTTACTAGCCCAGTTCCCTTCCAGCTTCAAAGATCCAGCATGCATCAAGGGTACTGCTAAAATTTGCTTGGTTTTCTGCAGTCAAATTCAGTGCAGCAAGTGAAGAGCGTATAGAAGAGCAAGCAGACATAAATGGATGTCAAGATCCACAGTGGAAATCAGGGTGCTTGGGCAAGGGCAAGTGTTTCCACAAGGCACAGACACATTCTCTTGCTGAAGGCAAGAGCAGTGGGGCTCCTGTGCAGGATGTGGTGGGAGAACAAGGGCTCCTTTCATGTTCTGTTGCCATCCAATGGGGTCAGAGACTGTCCAGTACAGAAAGTGTCAGACCTGGCAAGGAATGTCTGGCCAGTGTAATACATCTTTTGCAATCTTGATGATGTTGGCAGGCTGCAGGCTGGGCAAGTGGTGGTTTCTTTACACATATTAGGCATCTTTCCTGATTTCATTATGGATGAAAACAGTAATTTGTCATTATCTAAAATTCTCAATCTTGGCACCTAGAATTAAATTTCTTATTGCTGTAGCTGTGTGCCAGACTACCCCAATTGTTGCATATCTGTTCTGAAAGCCCAGACAGCCGTGGTGTTGCATAAAGCAAGCAAGCATCCTTGCCCTGGAAAACTTGAAATTTATATAGATAGGATTAGCTGTGGGTTGAAGGGATTAGTCTGAGGGAAGAAAATAGGATGAAGGCATCTATTTTAAGTAATTTATACAACTGGCTTATATTAATGGAGCAGTCAGTTATAGGAGATCAGCAAGAAACTGTAGGATGTTCACTCAACAGAAAATCTGTTCAAACCAGTTCTCATAGCCTGACAAAGGCCTCTGTATGAGGGATGTTCAATGATTTGTATCACATGGCTGAGTTATTTTGCCAAAGTCTTCTCCATGGGCAGCAGTGCACCAGCTTCAGGTCTGGCTCCAAGGCAGCCATACACCATAGGGGTTCATGGGGCTCTCTGTAGAAAAATGGAAGATGTTGTATGGGGGACACACAAAACACCCTCCAAGGCAGCACTGCAGTGTAGAATGCACACACCAGCGGGCTTCACAGCCTCTGCCATGCAGCCTTTAACGTAGTCTCAGTTGCTTTCAATAGACCTAAAGTGATCAGGGACATCCTGTAAGTCCTCTGTGGAGACTGATTCCCCCAACACTGCACCTCAGGAGAGAGCTCTGAGTAGGCAGCAGCCACTCTGTGCAGTCACATACACAGGGAGCTCACAGGCTGTGCTGCCTCTTGGCCTCTTTTACAGGATGACAGATTACAAATGTGCCCTGCATATAGTGCTCTGCATGTGTTAGGAGCTGGGAGGGAGTTTCTTAGACTATGAACAAGTGTGGTTAAAAGGGAGGATTGAGGATTGGCAAGAGGGAGGGTTGAACCACATGGAGAATCAAGGTCTGTGGAAGCAGGGATAAAGATAAAATTTGCAATATTTTCACAATACTTTATATCTATCTGCACTAACATTTGCAGTGGAGAAATACATTAGGCCCACAACAGGAAGACTGTAAGTAGAGGAACTGTCAGCAGTTTATACAGCCTTAACTACTGCCCCAAGATTTAGGTACAAACTGGTATGCCTTTCTGGAAAGCAGAGTGGGTTCAGCTCAATTCTGTGCCACTGGCAAGTGCCTGCCAATGAAGCAGTAAATCAATAAATTTTTGATCCCTTTTTTTCTTTCTTTTTGTTTTCGTATTAGTTAACTGACACTCTTTTATTTTTGTACTTACTTCTCAGCCATTACAGAAGCAATTGAAATACCACAATTTATTGGTCGCAGTTACCTCACATATGATAATCCAGATATCCTGAAAAGGTAATGTATCTCCTGTGAACATAAATATTCTGTTTTGTTAACTCTTATAATGCTGGGGCCCTCATTGTTATATATTCAAGTGGTTTAAGCTATATTTCCCATATTTCTGTATTTTAGGGAAAAAATACATTTTAAATGCATATCCTTATGGCTCAGTTTGTTACGATATCTGAGGACCTTGCAGCCTGTAGAGAAATGGTATGCGTATGTCTGGCATAGAGAAGGACTGATGTATACTTCCTGAGAGCGATCTTCCACTGGCTTCTGAAGGCACCACATCTACTGCACGTTCTCAAAATTTGCTCTGTTTTTTGTTTGTAAGAAGATTGTCCCAATTCAGTATTTTACTATTATTTCCTTCTAACATTAAACAGGGTATCAGGAACAAGGACGAATGTATTCATGAGGTTTAAAACCACAATGAAGGAAGGACTTTTGATGTGGAGGGGAAACAGTCCCATGAGACCTAACAGTGATTTCATCTCTCTAGGCCTTCAGGAAGGAGCATTAATATTCAGGTAAACTTTCCTTTATTTGTGTAGCACAAAGTACACTTAGGATTTTAAGGAGTTGCCACAATACATCCACTTCACTTGTCCTGAAGGTTTTGTTCAGTGATTGTTTGCATTTGCTGCCTGGGAAAGGATGTTAGTTGAGGAGGTAATGTGCTGCAGGTTTTGCATCATTCTTCCTCCTGCCCAGTTTTGAAAACATCAATTTTTTATTAGTTATTTTCTAGAAGTTACCTTTGAGGGGAGCATGCCTCTTGAAGCACTCACTATCTCAGTTAAGCAGAGCAGGGTAAGGTTGGCAGAGGGATCAGGGGTTGAGAACAAACTGCTGATGCCAGCACGAGAGTGTACATGGGAGCAGGGCTTACACCATCACAACATAAACACCTGTCACCTGGCCTTGTTACTGCCACCATCCACAGACTCACTTATGTAAGAAATAGTACTGCTGTCAAAATGCTGAAACGGGGGATTATTGGGAAATGTTGGGGTTTTGCTGCAGAATCTCTTTGTCCCTTGCAGACACTCAGACAGAGTCTATGCAATTTTTTGCATGGTACTTTTTTGGGCATCTTGTATTTTGAAAGCCCTGTCTTTCCTCATGGTCTCCTTTGAGGTTGTGTAAGGCAAATAATGCAACAGCAAACTACAAATGTCATCATTATTATGGATTGTCTTGAGACACTGTTAATGGTGGCAAAGATTTTGTTATTCAAGCTAATTTAAAGCAGTCTTTTACTTTACTTGCCTGGCTGTTTTTGCTACCATGGATGCATAGATAAGTTGTGGATTTTTATTTAAATTATTTAAATTAATTTTAAGGGGGCTTTTAAATGTGATTTTCAGTGGTTACCTTTGCAAAAACTCTTAGTTTCTTCACTGTTTTGTAAACAAACAACTTTTTAAATGATTTTGGGAGAGCTTGTCTTCCCAAGATGCATTGTAGTAAGTATCCACTCTATTCTGCTGTTTTCCAGACACAATGCATTTTCTATTAGCGTTGTTGCTCTTCCACAGATATGAAGATACACAAAGATTTTAGAATAAAACAGCTGAATTTTACTGAAATATCTGTGTCTTCCACATGCATTTAGGAAGGTGAAAAATTAAGTTCCCAAAATAAAACTCTTATAAGCAATCACCACGTACTGAAGGGAGCAACAAAGAAGATGGTGAAAGGACAAAGGCAGGAAAAAAGTTCTCCTTTCAGAAAGGTTGATCCTTATGCTCGTTTTTGGCCTTTTGAGAGGTGAGGTCAGTAGAACATTAGAGCAATGAATTGATCAGAAGCATTTTTCTACAGCTCAAGTCTGGATAATTGTATTCTGGTCCAGTTTGAAAATATATCTTTTTTTTCCCCTCTTCTATGGCCTTTTTCCTGCACAGTATACCTGCTGCTATGAATCCTTTATGTTGCTCTCTGTAGAAGCTTATATCACTGTTGTAGGGGATCCCCGTACATTAGGAATATGAATCTCTGTCGTGGTTTTACCACTAGGAAGCGTGGTACTGACAAGAGATGTCCGAGAGAAGCCACACACACGCAAAAAAAGAAAACACACAAGTAACAAGGTTTATTTCACACACACAGAAAACCAACAATAAAGTGCAAAAACAGACAAATTAAGCTCTCCCAGACTCCGCGTTGGGATGGGAAAGCTCTAGGATAGTGCTGGCTTTCTGCTGGGGGCTCTGGAAGAGACGCTGGGATAATTGGAGAAGGACCAGGACCTCAGCAGTCCCGGGTTCCGCGGCTGACCTGAGGACCCTAGGATAGTGCCAAGCCTCCACTCGGCTTCTGAAAAAACACTCAGACAGTTAGCAACAACCGCGAATGCCCCCCCCTTTTCCCAGGAAGGAATACCAGTGCTGATGGAAAGATGTGGTCTTAAATCCGCACTGTAGCTGCTGAATCAGCCCGCACTGGGCTGTGGGACAGGGCTCAGCGCGGGGGTTGCGTAGAAATGCGACCCCAAAACTGTCCACACCCCCAGGAATACCACAAGAAACGTGACCCCAAAAGAGTCCACCCCCAGGGATACTACACCGTCACTGGGTCGCTAATCTGTCCACATGCGGAGGTTAGTCTCTGCGCGGGGACGAGGATCGATGTCGCTACGGCTGTGTCCGGTGCCAAAAGAGAAAAATGGCATCCCCTCTCTCCTTTTTATAGGGGAACCCCTTTGCGCATGCGCAGATGGCCCCCAGGGGGCCTGCCTTTCTCTGATTGGATCAGTCAGCGCCCGGGCCCTGCCCCCCGCGCCCCGGCCACTCACAGGAGCGCCGGGGCCGAGCCGGAAGTGCGCCGGTCCCCCGAGCGGAAGTGCAGATCTGATTATGGTGGCACCTTCAGCGCCCCGCAGCCCAGAACCCCTGGGCTCAAGCGATCCACCGGGCTCGGCCCTCCCAGCAGCTGGGACCACAGGCGCGCGCGCCACCACGCCCAGCCAGGACCGCCTGCGCGCCAGCGAGAGCCGCCGCCACTCCTGCTGGCCCAAGAGGGGCCAGGCCCGCACTGACGCCGCGGGCAGGGAACGCAGCCATGCTGGGGACTGGCCCTGTCCCTGCCCACTCCCCCCCCCCCCCCCCCCTCACCCGGGGTGGGGGGAGGGGGAAAAAAGGCTTTGTCTTTTAACCCACAACAATCTCATTTTTGAAACACTTTGATACAATCTTGAACACCCAAATCCTTCTCTAACTTTTGATCTAGACTGGAATCTGCATCCTGGGTAAAAGGAGATGCTTGCTTGACACTCACTTAAACCCCTGGGGAAGAAACAAATTTAGGGCAACCATTTTGCTCTGCATAGCTCATGATTTAACATGCTTTTCTCAAGTACCTTACCCTGACCATGAATCAGCCTTTTTGAAGAAATTGTGGTGATGGCTTTAATCTCTCCTGCTTGGTAGAGGCTGAAGTCCAGCAGCAGTCAGCTCTCTATATTTCATCCTGCTTAATTAGGCAACTGAGCACCCAGTAGCTCACTGTGTTGTATCATCTACTTCCTCTTTGTTAAGGGTGACTCAGGCTTCTGGGACCCAGAAATTAAGCTGCCTGGAGTGCAAACATCATGAGGACATTACATCTGCTGAATAATTTTAGTAGAATCAGACACAAAGAAATAGAGTGGCAGCTGAAGCAGAGGACTTTATGATTATCTCTCTGTTTATTTATTAGGCTTCATCCTTTCTAACATCACAGGTCTCAACCTTTTCTATAATTCAGATGATTTGTAGATCTGTTATATATGTACTTACTTGCTCTTGTAATGATTTATTTATTTATCATGTTTGTGGCTTCCCACTGCTGTCGCCCATTGGGTCAAAAGGTCTGTAGATCACTGACCCTCATAAGATCCTGTTTTGTGGAGGAATGGCCATGCAGAGACTCTCTTCTTGCTCCCATGGGTTGGTGGTTATGGTACCCACTCTGACTTGGGCAGAAGGGAATTTTGCCTGCTCCTCCATGAGCCTAATTTTGCAAAATAAAAGCATGGCTGCTGGGATTCCAAAAGACTCCACTTGTTGCCCTGGAATCTGAGCCACAAGGGAATAAGAATGCCTCAACAACTTGGCAGGCAGTTGGTCCTTACAAGGGAGGCAGCAGCATTTTAATTTTTTTTTTTATCTTAGCTACAATTTGGGCAGCGGCATTGCTTCCATCATAGTGAACGGCTCTTTCAGTGACGGGCGGTGGCACAGAGTCAAGGCGGTTCGGTAAGTGTACGTGCTTCCTCTGGGAGGTGTTTTGGAGCCACCCTGCCATTAAAGATGCTGGCTCTTGTGTTTGGATGCTGGTTGGGTGTGAATCACTGTGGCTCCACACTCACACATCACTTTGGAGTTGAATTGTTAGCAACTTGGCTGTTTCAGGATGATGTACACAAAGATTATTGTATTAGAAGTGACAGTGCCAACTTGGCATAGCTCAAGGCAGGCTGCCAAAGTCATGGAGGGCTATTCTGGGGCTGTGACAGATATTCTATTAAACCCATACCATTTGGGTTAACAGTATTTTTCTTTAATGTCTGCATTTTGAAATTCCCTAGTGAGCATTTTGTGGGTTGGTGCAAGCACTGGAGCATGGGCTGTATAAGCCTACATTTTCTGTTTGGAGGAGGTGTAGGCATCTTGCACTGTATATCACTCATATTTATAACTGATTACCTCATGGGAGGTAACCGTGCCCAGCAGAGAAAGCACACATCCTTTTCTTCATAAGATGTTGGTTCCCTGGAAATCACAGTCTGACATTAGCACAACTTGTTACCAAATTCCATGAGAATAGCAACCCATCATGTGGCTTTTCTGTCAATACTGGTTGTAACCATATGTAGAATAGGAGTGGTCCAAAGGCACTGGTAAGAAACTAAACTGTGTAAAGTATATTTTACCTTAGCTTCCCTGTTTTTTTCCGTTTTCTTGATGCTTCTGTCAGTTTACTTTTTATATTACATTTGATTTTTACAACAGGTCACAATATGTCCATCCTCCCTCTCCCCTGTGCAATTTACTTCTTTAACTGTAGCTCTTTCTTCTCTGAAAATATGGCTCACACCCTTTGCAGGTCTTTGATATCTCAGTTCTTAGTAAAAAAAAAAAACACCTTGAAGAGTCTGGATTGCCGTGGCACTCTGGGTCTGTGGGGCTTCACAGTCCTAAGCCTTTACCATGAACCCTTCCGAGCACTGAATTCCCTTGATCTCATGGAAGAATGGATGGTGCTGCTGCTCTTCATCCTGCCTGGCTGTAGGCTAGACAGATGAGAGTGGTTTGCTTTTCATTTCAGGGATGGACAGTCTGGCAAAGTAACAGTGGATGATTATGGTGCCAGGACCGGCAAATCCCCTGGGAAGATGAGACAGTTAAATATCAATGGAGACCTCTATGTAGGTGAGTGCTCACTATTCACATTCGGAACCAGATGCATTTTTGTGTTTGCAAGGTTGGCATCAAGGCAGGGCATCCCAGCTCTGTCCAGCTCAAGATGGAGGCATCACAGACTCCACAGCCTGGTTTTTGTGTGAAGGCCACTCTGAGTGGGATGGGGTTGACTGGTTTGAGAAGGGACTAGCACTATAGGGTGCACTGCGTTACCCCTGGCAGGTACATAGAGAAACAGTGAGTGACAGCTGCAAAGCCCACACCTTAGTAGGAATCAGGACACAAACTTACTCAGCTCTTACTGATGCTACA
The DNA here is from genome assembly GCA_013400695.1 of Neodrepanis coruscans. Taxonomy (NCBI): domain Eukaryota; kingdom Metazoa; phylum Chordata; class Aves; order Passeriformes; family Philepittidae; genus Neodrepanis; species Neodrepanis coruscans. The sequence goes on along the minus strand of VYZS01051691.1, from coordinate 4,292 downwards.
ATTTCTGCAATAAATTATTAACATCCTAGTTCATTACCTCCTGCTTATCCCCTCTGTACTTTATAGTTCTTAAAATCTGTATTTAAAACAACAGTGAGGAACCTGTAAATTAAAATTTCCCTCTGAGGTGCTCTAGGAAAGCTAATGGTGTTGCTGGATGTGCAGTCTGCTAAGCAGGAGCCGACATCCATGTTGGTGAACAGTTTCTCATGGCTGCCTTTACCCCCAGGTGGCATGAAGGAAATTGCCCTGCACACAAACCGGCAGTACATGCGGGGGCTGGTGGGCTGCATCTCCCACCTCACTCTGTCAACTGATTACCACATTTCGCTGGTGGAAGATGCCGCAAATGGGAAGAATATCAATACATGTGGGACCAAGTGACAAGAGAGGAATCCCGGTGCTGAGGACCCATCGTGTGCTTGTGCATGTGGCTAAGTTTCAGCTGGCTGACACAGTCCTCTATGGCCGGACCATGTTCGCCATCTGGGAAGATGACAAAGCCAAATGGAAACCCAAAAAAAAACCCCAACATTTTCCCATTTCCTTTCCTCTCCTTTCCTGACCAAATGAAATCAAGTATTTTGTGTATGAACCCTCTACCCTTTAAGTGTTTAGTGATTGCTAAAGGTTGTGCATCGGTGCAAATGGCAAAGTGCGATGTTATGAGTAGCTCAATGACTGTGTTGTGGTCCTTAGGTTATCTTGCATAGTATCAGAGAAAGCAGTTTTGAAACACCTGCAACCATCCCACCCTGCAATGATACAGTGACTATGCTGTTCAACACCTACAACATGAGGCAGTGCATTTCAGCAATCACATGTAGGTTCTGGAACAAGCATTTCTTACCACTCTCTGATTTAGGAAAATTATATTTCATCCTGTATAACAGGATAACAGCTAGAATGACTGGTTTAAAAATACTGTTGTTTGTTGAGAAGGAAAGTTCTTACAAGTCTACTTTTTTATTACAAGCAACAAAAACAACCAATTTTGTAGAAGTAATTTTATACTTGTCTATTTTTTATAGCAGCAGCAGACCTGCTTACATAGCACCACGTTTAACATTTTTGTGTACTATACAATTAGCTCTTTGCACACTTTCCTAAAAATAGAAAAGTGACCTGTGGCTTAATGTCTGTATTATACAGTTTTAATGGGGATATTTGTGAGCTATGACCAGTTTTACATCTGACTCTTTTTGTTCTGTAAATTTTGACAGTTTAAAATTGTACATTATGAAGCTTTTCTGTCTTAAACAGATTAAAAATTAGGAAAAAAAAATAGCAAATGTTGCTACTGTGTTGTTATAAATCACTTTTTTTTTCCCCAGAAAAATGAGAAAAGGGATTGCAAGACACCTTGGTGGGTCACAGTCCTCTTAAAATAATGTTTTCTAGGCACTGGAACAACATCTATGCAACCTTGATTGCCAAACTCTAATTTAAACAGGTGCACAGCGTTCTCTCAAGACACTGAGAAAGTGGTCCAAAATTTCACAGTTTGGAGATTTTTCTTCCTTAATTCTTTTGTTCTAAGTGGATGAGTTAGACATTTTTGGGGTGGGGGGAAGGAAGAGAGAGCCACCACAGCCTGCCACATGCCTGCAGCAGGAGAAGCACAAACTTCCTCAGTGTCTCAGGCTCATCTGAATGCCTGTGAGCTGAAATGACCTCATGAGATGAAAGAAATGGAGCTTTCTGTTGCATTTTTACTGTTCTCAGGGTGCTCCTGGCTCCCTGGGAGCCCAAGAACATTCCCTAGACTTGTCCCACCTACAGCTGACCTAGATAATGGTGCATGCAAATATTTACCAAGGAGACACCAGCTCCTGCCTTGCATGCTGAAAGGGACACCCTGATTGCTTAGGTGAAAGATCTTGTCTTTCTTGGAGAAATGGTAGCAGTGGTCAAAAACAAACACAAGCACTTACTAGAAACAGAAAGTAACACAAAAATATTAGTTGTGCCAGCANATAAACATCTGGTGGGAGAGGTCTCTATTTTAAGATAATTCGCTGCAGAATACCAGGCATTTTGGTACAAGGCAGTACTTCACTAGAACAAAAGCTGCTCTTTGAAATGTAGGGTAGGGAAGGGAGTGGGTAGGAAATACCTCTGTTGTTGTTGTGGAAAAAGAAGAGCAACAAACGGCAGCTCCCCTAATGTCTGCTTCCAGCTATGTGTATCACCACGTGGGAATTCGGAGCTGGTGACATCGCCCTTCAGCGGTGCAGGCTGAGCATGGGCAGCACAGCTGCGCGGTGCTGGCCAGGCGCGGGGTTAAGGGATGCTGAGTGGTTTGAATCATTTAAGAAAAAAATCCAGTCCTTCCTGCATGCTTTTAAAGATAATCCGAGAAACATGTCTTCTCTCTCTGGCGAAGCTTGATGCTGGGCAAGCGGCAGCAGTTTCCAGTCCAGTGGCTGAACAGGAGACAGGTGCCAGAAGCTCTGAAACATCAGAGCCCCTCCAACCTCAACCACCCTCCCCCTGATGCTAGGTCAGGGAAGGGGAGAGGAAAGGTGGACAGTGCGTGGCAAAGTGATTAGTCATTTTCCCAGGAACTGGCCTGAATGTGCTGGCCTCTGTCTCCAAGAATGTTTATTAGTCACATTATTTGTTGCTGGGGCTGACTCAGATGCTAGGCATGACTGTGGTACTGAACAGGATGAGCTCCTACTCGCTGAGAGAGCCGTGTCCCTTTTGTCACAGGTACCTGTGCAAACCAGCAGTGAAAGTAGCAGTCACAGGTGCTTGTGCCTCTGTTAGCAATTTGATCTCCTTCTTTAAACAGCAGTTCTAATTCTCTACATTAATGCCAAAATATGTAACCTTCCACTTACTGTGGCTCAATCTACCTGCATGCCAGCCAGGCTCAGATAGGCTTTGTGCTGGCACTGGCTGCTGGGCAGAGCTGCCCTTTGCCTTGCGCAGGGCAAAATGTGTCTTGCTGTTCTCCACCACTTCTCCGTCTCCATGGGAACCAGCTATTCAGGAATCAGCAGTTGGGTTTAATCTGGCCATCCTAAAGGAAAATAAGGAAAAAAGAAAAAAAAACAACAAACAACCAAGCAAAAAGAGAAGTCAAAGGGAACTAGAGCCAGGTGAGATTTTATGAATGCTCTCAGTAGTAGGCAAATCTTGGTGCACTGGTGTGACTGGTGGTCAAAGACGAGGGGCCAGGAGCTGATTTCCATCCCAATCCTTCCAGCCTGGCCCCAGGACGCAAAGAAGGGAAGAGGAAGGAGGGGCCTGCCAGGGTAGGGAAGCTGCCCATTCCCTGGTGAAGCATTGGCCTGCAATAGGCCAATCTGTATTTGTTAAAAGTTACTATTTTGTAAGCCAGGCTTTGCTTTCTAGAAAATGTTTTTATTTTGTTCATACAGCAAATAAGCTACGTGGGAAATGCACTGTTCCAGCTCTGTATGTTCAGCTTCCTCCGTGGCAGCATCACTTCTCAAGGGGTAAATCTCCTCACTTTAAAAGACTAGGTAGAGTACAGTTGTGGTTTAATCATGGAGAGCAGCATCCACATCCTGTCAGACAGGTGTATCTTTTTATCAGCATTTTGTTACTTGAGTGGTGTGTATGCACAATGAAGTTTTCCCGTTTCTGAAGCAACACTTTGCTTTTCTATGATGTCTGAGTTGGGGCACCACCTGCTCCAGCAAGTGCATCCCTCTCTCCCACTCCATTTTTTCATTGGTTTGAGTCACTGCGGGTTGGGTGATTGTATGTCCCTGATCCTGCACTCGGATATTTCACTCATAAATAACAGCCTGGCACCTGTGGTCTCTGCAGCTCTGCAAGCTCCTGGTGTTCTGTCCCTATGGAGAGGACTGGACTCATCTGTAAGTGCCCTTTTTGCAGTAAGACTGTCTGACAGTTCTGTGACCGACTGCCCTGACTTCTCTTTAATATCTATTCACTGTCATAGCATTTTTCTTTGTTCATTATGCACAGGACAAAGATGACATTGTTCCTCTCCCGCTGCTATTTCGTTTTAAATCTTCCCTCAGTCTTCCTTTCTAGGAAAACAACAGTGCTGCTCCTTTCAACACGATCCGCACAGGTCATGCAGCATCTTATGTTACTGAGATGTATGGGAAAATGTGGAAGAAATAGAGCTGCACAGGACAAGCACCCAATGTTTGGGTTCATAAAACAGTAGCTTTTCAACCTAATTTGTTTTGGAGACCCTTAAAATGTTTCTAGTGGGAGTAGTGACAGCATGTCACCACTTTTTGTGTACATAGTGGAATTTTCCTAATGTTGTGGGTTGGAAAAAT
>VYZS01051688.1:5220-25347 GCA_013400695.1 Neodrepanis coruscans | reverse complement strand
TCTTTGTGACTCCAAGGCACCTGGAACGAGTTCCTTACCTGCATCTGCTTTTGCTGTGCCCAAACCACTGAAGCATAGCTGGCCATGTGTCTTGTAGTAAAATATCTTCATCAACCGTTTTATTCTTCACTAGTTGACTTTTGCTTGTCAAACAAGAATCCAGGAGGTGAAAATATCTATGTAAATGGGACATTGCTTGGGAATCATTTTCCTCAGTAAAGGGAGGCTCCCCAAGTAGTAGCAAGGCAGGCTTGTCTCCACCATTAGAATGAGGTGGAGTTCAGTGCTCTGGATGAGCAGTGCAGGGTGAGCCAGGACCATCTCACCAGGTAATCACATTTTCTGGGCCTTGCCTGTGATAGATGTTTAATTATGGGCTCAAAGGCCAGACTGTTTCTGGCATGGCTGAGCTTGGGTTTGGCAAGGTGACTTACAAGGTCTTTAAGAAGAACTGACCCTCTCCTAGGAGAAAGGAGCAAAACACCTCTTCTCTGGGTCTTGACTGAAACTTTAGGGGACTCACTGGATCAGCAAAGCTGGGGTTTTCAGCACCATTCAACCAGTCTCTTTGCTCAATTTTGCTGCTGAAAACAGTGATGGGTTCTGGAGCATGCAATTTCCCAGGTGGGGCCAGATCCAGGGCTAGCAAGCTGATGAGCCAAAAGGTCTCAGGTTCCCTCCTCCCTGAAGCAGTCTTGGACTGTAGGGGTTAGGGTGCTCCGGTGCCTGGTGGTGACCATCACACGGAACCAGGCTCTGTTCTGGGACAGAAACCTTGGGTTTTGCTCAGAGAGATGCACAGGCCAGCAAAGGCAGTAAAGTGGAGGATTTTAGCATCCCTGTGCAAATAAACACCTCCATATAGCACTGCATTTTTATGGTTAACCGTGTTATGGTCCTATTGTGAGGGTAAGGAGAATGTATATCACGGGAAGTTTGGAACACTGGAAGTTCACTGAGTACAGGGGGTAAGTTGCACTGGACACTGTAAGTGATGCTCTGTCCAGGCTCCAGCTTGTCTCAAACTCATATTAATGTGCAGTTCCACAAATAGGCTTTTGTTTTTTTGGTGGGGTTTTTTTTTTAATATCTAGAGGAAATAGGCACTGGTTTCTGTTACCTTCCAGTGGGATTTAAACTACTTTTAGCATTCTCGTGCTAATCCCAGCTCCAAATTTAACCTAGGTAAAAGTTTGAGGATCTTAAGGAGCATGCACGTGAGCATGAGCTGGCCCCCTCCAGAGCCTGTCTGAGGCTGGCAGGAGTCTCTGCTCTGACAAGCTCTGCTGCCACCTCATAAGCCAAATCTCAGTGACTAAAGACAGCTACCAGCCTGCCAGCCTGTGCTCTTGCCACATCCTGCCCCCACTGATGGTTTACTAGTCACTGGGGGAATTTTTGCTAGTCATTAGAGATTTATCCGTGGCAGGGAAAGTTGCTGTCAGTCAGCTAAACTGGTCTTTACAGTTCCAGAAGGTCAGGGCTCTCAGCCTTGTGCTGTCCCTCTTTTGCTTTTATAAACCACTCTATATTATCCACTCTGTGCCCAGCTGTTAGCTTTAGCTGCTGGAGGAAAAACTGTTAGCTGTGGAGAGCCCAGCTGGCTGCAACGTGCCGGCACAGTGCCTGTGCACAGTTTAAGCCCTGGCTAAGACCTCCAAATTGGCTTTCACAACTGCTGACTCTTTGCATAGCGGTGAGTGGGATAGGAGCTATGAAGCAAGTAGGCAAAGGCTTCTCGGAGGTTTTCTCACCAGATCAATATGCTACATGAGGCTTTAAGGTTTCAGAATGAAGGGAGGAACAGCACATGGCACACCATAGCTAGCTGCAGCAGAATGTTTATTAGTAGGAAAGAACATTTAGGGGATTTCAGTAGGTGAATTTGTTTGAACCATTGGTATCCACCATACATTTGTTTTCATCAAGATTGTTCAAAGTTACATATTTATATAAGAAAACAATAATTCATATTTAGGTGCAATCAGTAATTCCAGTATGAAAAAGCACCGTGTCACAAAACCGTTTACAATACAAAAGTCTTCAAAATCTAACATTTAAAAACAATATATTTGTTCAACAGTAATAACAATACAGTAAAAAAACTCTTATTTCCCTTCAAACATTACTGCTTATATATTTTGGCACTGAAAAAGAAACTATCACAAATGCGCCTTTTTAACCACACAATGCTGTTTTGTGAGTGTCTATATAACAAGGAAAAACATGCTTTTGAAGTCAGTCATTTTGCCAGGTGCAGTTTGAACTGCTTTCTTCATCAAGAGAAAAAAAAAGCTGAAAGAAAAATAACTTCTAAGCTGCAACATGTCTTGGCCCAGGAAACAAACTTGAGAAGCATCTCTCAGACCCAATCCATCTAGTAAATCGGCTGGATTCAAGCCTCACTTCCCTCTCCGGAACTGACAAGAAATGTAGACTTAAGCCCACCCAATGGTTCTTTCTGTCTTTTAGGGACTGACCCCAAATTTTTCTTTCATGAAGCACCCAACAAGATTCTGACCCTAAAATTGGTACCTAGGCTCCTTTTTAGCTTAATTGCCTAATTCTCACAAATTTTAGTTAATTTGTTTTAGAATCATTTGCAAACTGATCTTATTGTGTAAACTCATCAGTTTTGTCCTGGTATAGCCAGCAATTCCAAGGAAAACTGAGTGTGCATGTGGATGAGCTAAGGGGTAAGGGAGCCTGGTGCCACTGGGGTGCCCTAGGTCAGGAGACATTCCTACTTGGTCTCCTCCTGGGGCCAGAGCTGGCACACAGTGTGGGAGAGGAAAGCTTGAATCTGTGAGAGGGAAAGACAGAAAACTAGGCTTTTCAGGAAGAATTAGTTTCCACTCAAAACTGACCCCTACTAAAAGAAGAATACAGGTGCTATGCACCGGGTGAAACACTGGTGCCTGCGTGCAGCTATGACAGCCCTTGAAAAAGGCTGAATCTAGTAAACATGCAGTCCTTGGTGCTATCTCTAAAAGTTGAACAATAACAAAAAAAAAAATTAAATAGTTTTTTACATTTTACATCAAAGATGCCACTACAAAAACACAACAGTATCACACATTAATTAGTAAAGTCTTAAAAATGCAAACCAGCTGGTAAGACTCTTATACATTCTGCTTATCGTATGTACAGAAGGTAACGCCTTCTTGAGAGGACAGTCATAGAGAGATAATCTTCTGTTTTCTGAGTACGTTGCATAATACAAATACATTATCAGCATAAGAAAAGTTTACTGTAACACCAAGAGTTCAAGAAAGGTCCTAACTGGAAGTTCATAGGAGGGAGAACCGTGCACGTGCTGGGGTGGCACAAAACATATACACAACCCTTCACCAAATTCTGCGTCTCCTTTGGTGGTCTGATTATCTGCTTCCATTTTCTCAGGTAGGTTTAACATGTTGTTCTGTGGGTACAGACTCCCAAAGCATACAACAGCACAGAGCCACTTCTCCAAAAGCTGCCTCTGGAATGCCTGAAGGCCACTTGCCTCTACATGTCCTTTCTGTGGTCTTTGCCTGGTAAAGAACTAGCTGGAGACTTGGAATACCACCAGATAAGCTTACAACAGAACCAGCAGGGAAAATTAACACATCACAATAGCTATAGGCAACTACACACAGGACACTAGCAATTCTAGACAGCGGTAAGAAAAATATGCAGACTAAATTAATTTAATTCATAGTTGTCCCTCTCCTCTCTGAGTTGTAAAAGTCTTCATTAGGATATGTAGATTTGCTTACAAAGCATTCATTTAGAGAGGTATCTAATTTTGCCAAGACATAGGATATGCTGAACTCCATGCTGCTGCAGTTAGTCTGCTCATGGTAGATTATTTAAAGTTTAATTTGGTATCTCTATGCTGCAATGAGGCAACAGCCTGAGGGAAGGGAGATGAGAAAACTCTCCTTGTGGAATGGTCATGGACTTATATAGGAACTAGACACTTCAATCCATTCAGCATTTGGCCATGGTTTATTTCAATTTATTAGTTTCTACAGCATCAAAAATATCTGCCCAAATTTAAATGAACAAATGATTGTGGTTTACCTCAGCCAGCATCTAAGTCCCACATGGCCACTCCCTCCCTCCCAGTGGGACTGAGGAGAGAATTGGAAGGGTAAAAGTGAGACAACTCAGGGGTTGAGATAGTTTAACAGGGAAAGCAAAAGCCCCATGCACAAGCAAAGCAAAGCAAGGCATTCATTCCCCAGTTCCCATGGGCAGGCCATTCCTAGGAAAGCAGGGCTCCATCACGCATAAAGGTGACTTGTGAAGACAAATGGCATCACTCTGAATATCCCCCTCTTCCTCCTTCTCCTCCCACCATCTTTATTTACTGACCATGACACCATATGATCTGGGATATCCCTGAGATTGGGTGGGTTCAGCTGCCCTGGCTGTGTTCCCTCTCATCTCCTTGCACACACCCAGCCCCATTGCTGATGGTGGGGTGAGAAGCAGAAAAGTCCTTGACACTGTGTGAGCACCGCTCAGCAGTAATGAAAACATCCCTCTGTTATCAACACTGTTTCTCACACAAAGCCCCATTCTAGCTACTGTGAGGAAAATTAACTCTATCACAGCCAAAGCCAGGACAAGTAGCTATTACTTTTAGCTATTGGTTCAGTACCGAGGTNGGTGAGAAGCAGAAAAGTCCTTGACACTGTGTGAGCACCGCTCAGCAGTAATGAAAACATCCCTCTGTTATCAACACTGTTTCTCACACAAAGCCCCATTCTAGCTACTGTGAGGAAAATTAACTCTATCACAGCCAAAGCCAGCATACAAACGTGTAACTATTTACTTTTGCATCCATCATGTAATTCATTTGGCAATATTTAAAAATCAGAAGTTATTAAATACTCTGCCAGAACAGGAAAATATTGGTCACTTCGGATTCAAGAGCAAAAGAGTCCTGAATATACAAATACTAAGCACAAGCCTACTTGAATGGAAGTGAGCAATTGTAAGAGATAAATATATTGAANGCAGAAAAGTCCTTGACACTGTGTGAGCACCGCTCAGCAGTAATGAAAACATCCCTCTGTTATCAACACTGTTTCTCACACAAAGCCCCATTCTAGCTACTGTGAGGAAAATTAACTCTATCACAGCCAAAGCCAGCATACAAACGTGTAACTATTTACTTTTGCATCCATCATGTAATTCATTTGGCAATATTTAAAAATCAGAAGTTATTAAATACTCTGCCAGAACAGGAAAATATTGGTCACTTCGGATTCAAGAGCAAAAGAGTCCTGAATATACAAATACTAAGCACAAGCCTACTTGAATGGAATTGAAGTGAGCAATTGTAAGAGATAAATATATTGAAATGCAGCTCTATCTGTCTCCTTGCAGCAAGTGTGCAGACAAAAATAATGCCTAACATATTTACCAGGCATGGTGAGCCCCCCTCACTCGTAATTGCTCGGACAGCTCTGCTCTTGGACTCATTGGGACTTCTATATAAGAGCTGAAGGACCAGCAGAGTTGAATCTAAGAGGGTCCAAGATAATGAAATAAATCACAAACACACCTAAAATACCAGTAAGAAAATTAAACACAAAATGACAAAGAAACATGACCTTGTAGAGCGTTGATATGACTAACATGGACATGATGTCTTTAGTAATCTTCCTCTGATCTCCCTGGTTTTGTTTTTTTCTTTTTCTTCTAGATATTAATAAAAAACTATTTGGTTGCCCTGGAAATGGGAACAAGATAATGACAGGAAATAAAAAAGTGATGGCAGCAAGGAACTATGAGTTCTTCCCCCAAACAACCACACTGGACCCAGTAATCTTCCCCCTGAGTGCAGCCAATGAGCAGCACAAATAAAGTTTAAAATCTAAGGGTTTAAAATACCAGGTGAGTTTGCTAATCACCATCATCCTGCCATCCCATTTGGTGGGGAAATGTTAGGCCAATCCTGAAAATTGCAGAAACCCCAGTCCCCAGGGAGGAGAAAACCAGAGGTCACACCTTCAACATGCGTTTTTGACAGATGGCAGGAAGAGTTTCTGCCTGACATTACTATGCCAAAGTTATCTCTTGGTCCACAGGATCTGGGTGCTCTAGGCAGTATTGGGACACTGCGTGTTAAATGGTAATGCATAGGAAAATGTTACTCCAGCCTGGAAGAAATCAGCTCTCTGTGGAGTAAACCATGGGAGCAGAGAGCGAGCACTGATCAAGTTCAGTCTGCTGTGCCTCAACAAACGTATACATGATAAGGAAAACCGTGTCGTTCCAGAGGGTGTGTGCCCTTGAAATGTTTAATACTGCTATTACTTAATAATGGGAAATAAATAGCATGGCCAGGTAGACACAGGTGGGTCAACGGCTGGGAACCAAATGAGCAGCTGTTCCACCGAAGTGCATCAAGCTTGGCTCCTCCATGTGTCAAGGGCTGGTGTTTGTTATTTGTTCACACAGAGGCTAAGGATGGCAACTGGGAGGTGGGTGCAAAGACCCGGAGAGCCGGACACCCTGAGTGCATGCCCTGGGAAGGTGAGAACATCTTTGGTATAACATCAGGGCAAGAGGGGAAGACCTAAAACATGTCTCAGCTACACAGTAAGTGAACACGAAGGAAAGGGTGGCTGTTGTGTGCCTCTGGATCTAGGAAGCCCTCAGCAGGCCTAATAAGCTCAGATGACCATTGCAGTGGCAGGACCCAGGAGGTCCCATGTACTGAGCTGGCACAGAGGAGCTGTTCTGTGTTGACTACTGCCAAGGGATTTCACCTTGGGAGTTCAGACCCGGAGTTAAAGGCAATGATGTCTTTTGCAGTTTTTAATTTCTATGGTCTTTTTGCATTGTTCACTACAACCCAAGCTTTTTTTAGTTTTTTTTGCCTTGCTTATTGTGCATTAATCAGCATTTTACATTTACTTAATCCCAACTACACATTAAAATAACATGACCTGTGGGAGCAATAACACCTGGGCTTTGAAAGTCAACCAGAGCTTTCCATTCTTTTCTATCATGACTGGGAATGAAGCTCTTGCAGGCAATGTTTTGACCTCAGTTGAACTTAGAGAAAGCCTTATGCTCCTCCTGAGCTGTTTGTTCAGCTCCTGCCAGGGCATGGTGAACAGCTCTGCTGCTTTTATGTAAGGAACAGCAGAGTTATTCCACTCCTGCAGCTGCATGTTCATGCTGGAGGTATTTTCGAGAATATTTTGTCAGTGTCTCTGATGGAATATGCAGCAACCAAGTTGCTCAGATAGAAGGTGGCATTTCTGGTCTAACCCTATCTTGGAGCACATCACACCATGAGTTTGATATCACTTTGTGTCTTATCTACCTACTGCACAGTCAGTGGAAAACTCCGCATGCTGCTCTGGCATTTGCCAAGTTTCTCTGCATTTCTAAGCACAAGTTCTGCCTGTGATACCAAGGAAACCAATTTCCTCCACTTTAAGACTCCTACATGAGCTCCTGCTCAGTAAGACGCAAAGGACGTATCCAAATGATTGTACGAAGGGCAGGCGAAATATTCTTCTCCACCAGTCTTGCAGCAGGTACCTGACATCTAACTCCTGAGCCCAAAGATCGCCTTGCCAGCAAACAGGGAGCACCATGAGAAAGACAAAACGAGGTGCTGATGGAGTGGGTGTTCAGGAAGACTTGTCCAGCCCTCCCTTCTGATTATTTCACTTGTCACTTTTAAACTAAGCTTCAAAAGGAAAATCTTTTGAAGGATGCCTCCTTGATTCTAACGTGCCATATTACTATATTGCTATCATGTTACATCTTCACCAGTGGTGCTTAAAAAAAAACCAACAAAAAACCAAGAGGATTTTAAAAGAAGGCAGCAGCTCAGCTCAGGGTATTTATTTAGAGACAGGAGATTCCCTTCGCACTGCCACGTGTCCCCAGGGACCCGCTAGTTGTCACCGTGTTCCGTGACTCACATGTACTGAGACGCATGGCCAACACCATCTTCTCATCTCAGCTTAGTCTGCAGATTAGGGCTCAACATCAAGTTACCACAGTTTATCAAGTTCCCATGAGTCAGCTGAGACAAGGTTCTGCCCACAGCAAATGCAAGGTAATGCGACTTAACCTGGTCTGCAGTGAAAGACAATTAAGCTAAGCCGCATTATTGCACTTTTGCCATCAGTGAAGAGAGCACACACTGAAAAGCCCTGGGGCTCAGCCCCCAGGGGCAGTGTTCAAACCATGTGCGAGCACTTCTTGTGCTCATGTGCAATACTTCTCCACACAGACCTTATCCAGCTACAGAATTTATACACTTCTGGCCATTTTAAGCAGCAGAAAATGTGGAGGTCATGCCTTATAACACAGGACAAAATGCCCAGCAATACAATAAAAATCCTACAAGCTCCTGAGAACAGAAAGAGCTCTGGGTACCTCAGGAACATCCACAGCTGTGTACGGACAGGGCTTCAAATAATATAGAAAAAAAAAAAATTCTTCAGTCCCTCTCAAACCATAAGTGCTCACAAAAACATGTGTGTTGGTTTTACAAGGGTTGTGTTCCCCTTTCCTTTCCCAAAGCATCCGAAAACAAAGATAGTCTGCTGCAAAATTCACAAGCCATAGTCCTCACTTCACATCTTCTGACACAGAGTTTGGCAAGCTGATTGGGAATATTGGGTGAGACTGGCATTTTCCACTGATTCAGTTTACATGTGGGATGTACTCATTAATTCCTTTGGACAACATGTGAGTGAAGGTTGCCTCTTGCATATGCAACTAAAACTGGAGAATGCATCTATGAAATTGAGAGGTGATATGAAATAGGATGTGCTGTCTGCTGTCCTTCCTATACGAAGATACTGCCAAAGGATCTCCTGAAAGTGTCTGACTTGCTCTGCTATTTTATGCAGGATATGCCACTTTGCCTTCACAAGCTTTATGAAGGCAGTTATGCAAATGGCAGCAAAGCAGAAAATTCCAATTTGAGACACAGCATACCACTGCTGTCTTGCTGATCTGAGGTCTGTGGATGCTCCTATCACAACTACAGCTATGGATCACTTTTTAAGTATGTGCAGAGGAAGAGAAAGAAAGGGATAGTTAGTAATATAAAACAATACCAATCATCAGTCATAGTCAAGTAAAAGAATAACCTTAGTTCACTCTGTAAATATTTATACAATACTCTTATCTCTAGATATGTCCTCTGCAGTCATAGGCTAATACTTACTATTGCAAATTTTGTGAACTGTGGGAAGAACTACATCTCCACCGGCCTGGGGTCATAGCACAGGTTGTGTTTTCAAACACTTGTTGTATGGTAGTAACACATGAATTAAACCTGGCCCCACAGCTCCAAAACTTCTGAGCAAAAACAGAGAGATTAGGTTCTGGGCCAGAAATATCTTGTAAAACAAAAAAGAGACAGAATGCAGTAACTTAAATAAAAGGCAATGTTTTAGAAATTTTAGTCACATACAACTTCTTTCACAGCATTAAGCGGACCATGGAACCGAAGGTATCCCAGTTCACCTTCAGTAAATGCCAGCTTCCTTAGGTCTGGGCTGCTTTGGACGTGGGTTCCTGCACTGAACTGGGACAAGTTCAGCACGGATCCTCTGACGTCACCTTGTCCTGCTGCCCGTGCTGGGGTGGTGATGGAGTGCCCCAGGAGTGGCTGGCGCAGCAGGACTGGTCATTCCTGTCTGGAAGAGGGGGTTGTTGATGAATGCATGCCCACTGACCTTCCTGCAGCAATCCCCAGCAGTCTGGCCAGGCTTCTCCTGCTGAAAAACAATCCTCCATTGGGTATTGAAACCTGTTTTTGTCTGTGGTTGGGCCTTTTCTGCTTTCTCATTTTCCCACACTCATTTCTGCTCAGCATTTTGATTAATGTAAGGGGAATATATCAACTGCATTTCAATGATTGTTTGAGACAAAGGTGTGTGCTTGAAGACTCTTATTGAGTATAATTAGCCACTCATAATAATTTTAGTACAACCAATTAACCATGTTATTTTCAATTTACTTTTGTTTTCTTTTAACATGCTTTGCACTTCCCACCTGGCAAAGTAAACGGTATGGAAAAATCAAGTCTAGGATTCTTTCTGTTGGTTATTGTACATGCTAGCTAGTGTTCCACAGAAAATTATTCATACTCAGCTACTTATTCATGACTTCTAATTAGTACTTAGCTAATCATCATCTGCAAAGCAGACTTCTTTTACTTAATTTATTTTAAATTAAGGCTACTGGGGATTAGTATCTACAAGGTCACTTGACAAAATGCCAACCTTGCCTGTCAGACAAAGGTTACTCTAACGAGCTCATGAACTCCCAACACTGTGCACTGCCTGCATGGGTACCTCTCCAACAAGATCACAGAGCAGACTTTAGCTAATGACTGATTAATACCAATTTAGTCAGCATAATGCATCCTGTTGCTAAATCTTTTCTGTTGCAACAGGGCTTGTAAAGTCCCTAAGAAAGCCCACGTATGTGTACTAGCTTTGCATATAGCAATTTTGACCAAAGGATAAAGTTTTGCAGCAGCAAATTTCAGAACTCCTGCATCTAGGCGAAAAGATAAACATTCAACATTTCTCTCAAGAGCTGACCTTTTTTTTCTTTTAATTTTTATATATATAAATATATCATAAAGCGTACCATTTCCTCACTTCAGTACAGATTTTTTGAGCTTTACTAAAATAAATGAAATATAAATGCTACAATTTTATGTTTAAAACAAGTTTTGATGACAGCCTTCCCATAAGAGCAGGCCCAGAAACTCTTAGCTATGTGGAGAAAGACAAAAATACCACCAAAAAATTCCTCCTATGCAAGAGCATTCAGAATAGCAGATGTACCTCATCTGGACCTGCTTGCAGGTGTCTGTGAGCTCCTCATGTGAATGCTCACTCTCCTTAGTAGCAAATGCTTTATTACTAACCTGAAAATTTCACATTCAATGTCTACCTCTTTTAAATTCATTGTCAAGACCCAGTTTTTCATGTCTTTGTCTGCCTTTGCTGATCCCAAACAGCAAGAGGTATTGTCAGTTGTGGATTTGGAGATCAGGATCACAAATTGCTGAATTTTGAGATAAATTCATGTGAATTCAACCCCTGTAAACCTAGTAAAAAACTCTCAACTTTTGTTTTGTCCCTTCTCCTTCACAACCTCAAAAATGTTCACAGCATTGAAACAACAAGAGGGCAATATACCCCACAAGTTTTGCATTTTTTTACTTTTTCCCAATCCTGTCTTTGACCTTAACTGGTGCCTTGTGGACAAAAGAGGAGGTTCTAGGTGAATCCTACCCCACCCATCACAACCCCTTGGGTTCAGCCTCTACGACACTTTCAGGTCCTGAAGGTGAATACTTAACAATTAAAGCAGCAATATAAAATCTATCACTGTGTTTTTCTGCCAAGGGTTTTGTTGGTTTACTCCTCCTCAATGCATACTTCCAAAACAGACACATTAAAAAAAAAAAACCTAAAATGAAATTTTTAAAACAATGATAACACCAAAATATCTGTTTAAAACAGTACTGCCCGTGCTCTGGATAACTTGTTAAGAGCAATTCAGCATTCTTATCATTAATCCACAACAAAAGAAGCTATAAGATGCCACAAATGAAGGCATAATTGGCCGTACAGAGGCAACACTACCATGAATGTTGTTTGGCAAGGAAAAAAATAAGCAGATACATAATTCTTCCAAAGGACAGGTTCAGAACTGCCCGGCGCTGCTGGGATCACACTGCAGGAGACGGACTATGGATGGATCACTCTTGGCGCCTCGGATGAACTCTTCCAGAGAGAGCTTTCCTAGAAAAGAAACACGTTTATTTAATGCATGTGGCGGATCACAGTACAGCTGCCAAGCCTCTGGAGAAGCATGCGGGAAGAAACCTGGGGGACCCCAAGGAAAATCCTTGGGAAAGCAACCCTGCAAGACAAAGTCCTGCCTGCTTGCACCCTGCTGGCCTTGTATGGTGGTGGCTTTGTGGGGTCATCCCATGTGGGCAGGACACCCCAGCCACCCCATTTGGAGGGTGCCTACCATCACGGTTGGTGTCCATCTGGCGGAAGATCTTCTCTGTCCTCTTCTCTGGTGTTGACTCATCTTCTGGCATCTTCATTACAGAAGAAACCATCTTATAAATTGCCTGTGTGATAAACAGGAGCAAAGAGCTGGTAAGAAACACATTATCTTAATGCAAGGGTATGATTACCTCCTGGTGACACATACAGGAAGAAAATATCCTGGGAACACTGGCTGGGACCTGCTGTTTGGATGCTGAAGGGCATTGGGTGGCACCAGTACATGCAGCTTCCCTCTTCAGCAGGACACTCCTTTATGAATATACTGTGTTTCTTCATTTAGTCACAGTTGAACACTGTCTGGTTTGGTCTGAGGTTACATTTTTCTTATTAAAACAGTCTTTGAATGAATTTGTGCAGCATGTTAGACCTAGGCAGCTCCCAGAGCCTGGGGGAACAGTAAGACCACCCAGGTCTTGTCCCATGCTGTAGTGTCTCTCCATGTTTTGGCCACCCAGGCTTTATTCTTACTACACTTTTGATCACCCTGACTTTCCTTCTTCCCTATCTCCTTTCTCTCCTTCCCCAATCAGCATCTTGTCTGTGGGGAGGGCAGTGACTCGCTTCCTGTGTTTGCTGTGTCTCACAAAGGACGGACCATTAAGGAGCTGGCCTTTTCCACTGGGGGTTAGTGTATACACATGCACAACTTCAAATCCCATTCACAATTCATTCTACAGAGACCAGATGTTCTGGTGCCACAGAGCACTTATACTACCCATAGCTATTCTCTGAACAGAAAAATCCATTAGTCATATTTGGTACTAGCTCCCCTGAAAGAGAGGTAATGTTAATTTTAAAACAACGATGAGGATCTGTCTCTGAACTGCTTATACAAACCTTACCTGAAAATATGAACATACAGTACCAGTAGATATCTTTGTGGTGCCACAGCTGGGAGACCAACAGCACCCAGACAGCTTCAAGGTGGTCACCTTGGGGAATCCCTTGGGCCATTTGGAGAGGCAGCACATCCCAGCCCAAGGCAGCATTGCCCTGGTCTAACCAGTTCTTTCTGCCTCCCAGTGCAGCTCGTTGGCTGTTGGGTGCTGCACCAGGCTTCACTTTGCTCTGCAGTCCTGTAGATGTGGATCCCTTTCTCCCACAGATTCAAATTCTTGTTTTACCCTAATACAGTTTCTTCAGTGATCAGTTAATAAATTAATACAGATGTGATTGCTTTAGTTATTTGTTGTCCCCTTCCTCTTGCTCCGGGAGAGAGGTCCTTGGCACAGCCCCAGACTGGTCACTGGGTCATCCCTCTCCCCTTTTACCCTTCATGAAGGCACTCTGCCTAGCAGCTCACATCATCTGGCCCAAGATCGCCATGGACTGGCTCCAGAAATGTAACAGCAGAGATGGAGGATGCTGTTAAACAGCACAGATATGTTACACTCAGACTGGGTAGTACTTCTTTGGCCATCTTGCTGGCTTCTCTTCTGCCAACATCTCACCTTTCACATCTCCTGGCTTTAAATAACTTCAAGACTTACATCCTAAGAAGCATAATTAGACATAATCTGGTCCCCCAGTTATGCCCCAGACTGTGCCTGTGGATTTTCAGGTCTGTTCTCCAGCAAGTCTGTAATATAGGACCCCAGCAGGGGAATAGAGGTGAACATTTCAGCATGAACAGCTACTGGCTGAATGGAAAAGTAGTGGACATCATTTTAATTCTCGTCATGATTTGCACTGCAGGAATGCCCAAAGGCTCCCAAGTGAATTATGGTTCCAGAGTTCTGGGCAGAGCCTCAGTACAGGCAGCAATGATGTCCACATAACCAGGATTGTCTGATACCACAAGAACAGAAGAAAGGGTGAATATGCAAGCAGATAAACATAGGGATGAGAGACCTGCGGGAAGGAGGCATCATAGGAAGAAAAAACAGGAGAGAGTGGACAAGAAGAATTTACACCTTCCTCATCCTCATCAGCATGTGAGGCTTGTGAGGGTCAGAGCAGAGATGCGGCTTATAAATTTGCCAGTGTTTAAGCATCTGAAGCTGTAGGGCTTTTGTCTGGATAGGAAGAGGGGTGGAGGGGTCATTCCCTCACTTTGGGTGAGAGGATAGCAAAACAGAGAATCTGTATTGAAAGTGGGAGGAATGCCCTAGCCTGGGAGTGCAGGGGTGTTTACCCTGATCAAAGTAACCATAGTAAGAATATGCAGATTTTTAAGACAAAAAAAAGCATTTTAGGATGACTTCATCCTACAGGGTCCTTTTCATAGAGGCGTGTGAAGCCGAATAACAGATGAGATATTCTAGGAAAGCCAGATGGAAATAACATAGTAAGCATTCCTTTCATGCTGAAAATGGTTACTCTGGACAAATTCTTATGTCCTTACTCAGAAGTTCAGTGGGAAGTTTTCCCAAAATAAAAGCCAGTTAAAGCCGATTAAGAATCTTGAGACTTGTCCCATATTAATTTAATGCAGCTACACAGAGCTCTTCATTGTATGTTTGAAAGAGCAAGCTCTGAAAGGAAGTTGGTTTCATGCAATAATTACGCGGAGCTGGGCTTTACTAACCCTGGGCTGGGACATGTGACTGAAAGGCTTCAGGGGCTCTACTCCACAGCACCTGGGCTAAAAACCATTGGTGGCACTCAGCAGGTGAAGGTTTGGATGTTGCTCTCTATCAGCAGCCTCCTGAGTCAGTGCAGCTTTCTCAGATGAACTTCTGTCAGGAGTGCTCCTTACAGCTCCCTCACATACCTGAAATGGTGCCTGCAGAGCCCTGTGCACATCACTGGAGCAAGCACAGGCTCCAGCTTCATCTGCTGTCCTGCTGAACTCTCCCTTTTGATTTTCCAACTACATGTGGATGAGCAGCAATGAGTGATTTAGGGCAAATCTCATCCCTTCGCCTATTTATATAGGTTTTGCTCCCAGTCACTGGCTGCCACTGCTGCAGTTAGGCCAAAAACCTTGGTGAGGGCTGCATTTTACTGGTATATTTGGCAAACTTTCAAAAAGCTCTTTACGGTGATGGCAGCAGTGACATTACAAATTTTCAGTCGATCCTTTTTACTCTGTTGAAATAAATTTTGATGGCTAAAAGTCTTATGAAATTAATAACTGGCATGAAAAAATTGCTTTCTTCTCAATCTCATGGGGAATTTTGACACTGTCTTTACAGTACTTTGCAGATGTGCTATGCCTGGTTAAGTGTAACAGTATCTCAAGGACCTTCTTTCTTTATGCTCTATAACTGCCAGCCCACCACTGAAGTCCTTCAAGTTATGTCAACCTCCAAACTTTGCAGTTGGCTTCATCAGGATCTCTAGGCAGGGCTTTTTGGAGACTGGCTTAGTGGATGCTCATGGGCAGGTTTGGTGAGTCTGTGCTGGGCTATGCCTACACGATTAACAGCACTATCGTATATGTAGCTTAAAGGAATGCAGGTGCTTTGCCATCTAGAACATCACTTTGCAAAGAAAATGGGCTTCAAAAAGCTGTTATGGACCATTCACATTCATCTCCTTGGCCAGTCACTAGGGCATCTTAACCAGTAGTTTTGCCGTTTTGGTGCTGCTGCTGCTACCACTATTACCTTAAACTCCTTATTACAATGCTGAGCAAGAGTGCAACTTCTGCATTCCCTGCAGTGGCATTAGATTAGGCCAGAGCAATGGAAGGGAAATGCAGAGAACCATCAGCATAACAGTGAAAATCATGGAGAGAGGGCTTTCAAAGCACAAAGAAGAGCAGACTGAAAAAGAAGAAAAGTGTGCCTTGCCCCTGTGTTATTTCAGACACAGTAATTCCAAAGTAACAGGGACAGTATTTTCTGTGAAACTAAGACTTTTAGATTGATGGTGTTTCTTTTAGCATTAATTTTGTTGTATTGTCTTATGCAAAAATCCTAAGAAAATATAATCCTGCTCTATCAATATGCAAATTTGTGCTAGATAAGGGGCTTGTAATAGGTTACTTTGAGACACGTATCAGAGATATAACAGAGTTCTGGTTTTTCACTATCAGAAAGATTGTGACGGCTGAGGGCCCCCAGAAAGACGTGATACAGAATCCTGTCATTCTGTATTACAAAATAATCATCTTTTATAAATGAAAGTGATAATTGTTTGCTGGCTTTTTGTATCTAATCACTCTACATCAAAGGAACCTCTCAACAAAACAAGCAAATATACTCATCTACTTCAGTTTCAGATATCACTGGAATACAGTTCCAGGACTACGTAACAAATCCCACCCCACAGGGAGGAGCTGTGGGTGACCAGTGTTATACAGAGAGATCACTGCATCCATAAAAAAATGAAAGAAAGAACAGGGTGAAATCTACAAGCACACTGTCTCATGGGACAGAAAGGGCAGCTTTCCTAAATGGAAAACTGCTGATAGTCCACAGTACAGAAATAACTGTTGCTCAAGCTTACTAGGTGTTCACTTCCATAATCGCTTTTGGTGTGGTCCCTCAAAATGAGAGAAAGCATCATGCAGTTGAGTTTCAGGTTCAGTCTGAAAGGAGGAGAGAGCCCAAATTCCCAATAAGTACAGTGAAAGAGCTGGAGTGCCAAACTGAGGACTGCGTGAAGCCAAAGTACTGCTCCAGGTTGGATATACATATATACACATTGATAGCATGTCCCCCCTACACTGATCCCTAAGCTGCAATTTTGTTTAATAATGGCATCATGGCTTTAAAGGACAATGCTGTGATTTGGTACTGACATAAACATGAAGAGGAGGCAGACCATTTCAGCCTCTAAACATGCTGGCAAGCAGATCTTCGTAACTGAAAAAAGCTGCCAGCTTTGCCTGTCCTTGTTTGGCTCTGCAGAAAATCCAGCCACTGATGTTTTCATTAAATTTGACATGAACAAATCTGTGGCCTTGTTCTCCCCGTTTGTAAATCCCCTGGCCTGGGGGTTTTGTGCTGCCTCTCAGCTCAGCACCTTCCCAGGCTCCTCAACAGCAGCGAGGGTTCCTGCAGCTCCTGGAGTGTCTCCTCCTCCAGAGAAGCAGGCGGTCACTTGGGTTTCACTCCTTTTGTTTGCTATGTACTGTTAGTTCTTTGGTGATTCTTTTTGTTTTCTCATGAGGAGAAATACAGCTAGAAAAACATTAATTGACAGGCTATTTATGGGGAGAGGAGGATTTGTAAGGAACAGGGTATCTTCTAATGAAAATATTCCACGAGGTTTGTTACAACACAGAGACAGGGAGGTCTCTGGATCTGAAAGCAGCCCTGCCACTAAATTCAGACTCAGGAACAGACTCAAAACAGACTAAGTAAAGACAACATGGCAGATTTGCAGCAGAGCTTCATATCTGGCCTTGCTGAAGCAGTTTAAGTGTTGGTATTGGCCACTGTTTGGAGGACATGGGAAGAGCCCTGGTAGAAAGACAGGAGTGCCACGCGTTAAGCTGACCCGCTACATGCAGCTCGTCATCACTGCCTGTAATTTGTGCAAGTTCCTTTCCCTTGTTTTCCAGCAAATATATAAGTGTGAATAATACAGTACATTGTTAGCACTCAAAATTTCCAGGGAAAGGATCTTGATAACAGGGGGTTTTTTATTTTTTTTAACAGTGCTGCATTATACAGATTCAAACTGTGTAAATACACTACCATATCAAAAATGTTTAAAATGTTTCAGAAGAGTGATGTGCCTCAAGGGCAAAAACATGTTGGAGAAAGTGAGGTTGGACTTCTACTAAGAACACAAGAAAACACAACCAAAGGGGCTGTGTTTGGAATCATCATCTACCCAGATAAGGTTTATCTATAGTGGCAACTTAATATAAAGACATCTAATATGATTCAACATAAGCAGACCTTACTGGAATTAGGCAAACATAAACCTTTAAAATATGTGATAATGTTTTCATAATAGCATGATTTCAAAGTAGATTTGTTTCTTATTGTGGAGGGAGCCTGCCTTCCTTAACTGCCTGGTTGTTCTAATATACCTGCTTGATTCAACTGTAATTAATCATTATTAACTGACAGTGATATTGCAGAGGAGATAATCACTTTTTTATCAGCAGGTTAGTCGCTGTGCTCCAGCCCAACAAAGCTCCCTTTTTCCCACGAGAGAAATGCCCATGCAGCTTGTTGCTCAGTACAAACTTGCAGTGGGTAGCAAATGCTGTAGTTTGAATTGTGACATGATCTTTGCCAAAAGAAATAGCATTTTATATCCCGGTAGTTACACTAGATCATAAACCAATGCTGCCAGTTTTTCATTGCAGCCAGTGTCTCACTGCAGCATTGCTTCACAATTTGTGCGGAAGGAGAGAGGCCAAGGGGTGCCTCTGAGCAGAACATACCTGCACGATTTCCAGCATCTCCGACTTACTGATGTAGCCATTCCCATCAAGATCGTACATACTGAATGCCCACTTCAACTTTTGCTCCAGTTTACCTCTCGATGTTACACTCAAGGCTATGATGAATTCTCTGAAATCTATTGTTCCATCTCCATTGGCGTCAAAAGTGCGGAAAACATGTTCCGCAAACTTAGAAGCGTCCCCATAAGGGAAAAAGTTTCCATATATTTTTTTAAACTCCTCCATAGATAAATGTCCACTTGGACAGTCTCTCAAGAAGCCTTTGTACCACTCCTGGATCTCATGTTCTGTAAAGTCTGTACTTTCTAGCAAATCTTGCATGACTTCAGGGCGTAGTTTGCTGTTTTGCTTTCCCATATTGGAGTTAAAATATTACCTGCAGAGCAAAAACAAACACATATGAATTATTACTAATAAAAATTAGCCTGGAAACTGTGGAAGAACAGTATGCTGTATTCTCAGTTTTCTGATGATAGTTCACTTCCGGGAATCAATTGAAATGTTGGACAATGTCCACTTCTACAGGTATATTCTGAAAAAATTAATAAGCCTAACCTACATGTTGATTAAATTGTCTTTTGACAGTCTGGAACACTGTAATTACATTGAATCTTTGCTATACTACTCTGACTTTGANTTTTTTATTTTTTTTAACAGTGCTGCATTATACAGATTCAAACTGTGTAAATACACTACCATATCAAAAATGTTTAAAATGTTTCAGAAGAGTGATGTGCCTCAAGGGCAAAAACATGTTGGAGAAAGTGAGGTTGGACTTCTACTAAGAACACAAGAAAACACAACCAAAGGGGCTGTGTTTGGAATCATCATCTACCCAGATAAGGTTTATCTATAGTGGCAACTTAATATAAAGACATCTAATATGATTCAACATAAGCAGACCTTACTGGAATTAGGCAAACATAAACCTTTAAAATATGTGATAATGTTTTCATAATAGCATGATTTCAAAGTAGATTTGTTTCTTATTGTGGAGGGAGCCTGCCTTCCTTAACTGCCTGGTTGTTCTAATATACCTGCTTGATTCAACTGTAATTAATCATTATTAACTGACAGTGATATTGCAGAGGAGATAATCACTTTTTTATCAGCAGGTTAGTCGCTGTGCTCCAGCCCAACAAAGCTCCCTTTTTCCCACGAGAGAAATGCCCATGCAGCTTGTTGCTCAGTACAAACTTGCAGTGGGTAGCAAATGCTGTAGTTTGAATTGTGACATGATCTTTGCCAAAAGAAATAGCATTTTATATCCCGGTAGTTACACTAGATCATAAACCAATGCTGCCAGTTTTTCATTGCAGCCAGTGTCTCACTGCAGCATTGCTTCACAATTTGTGCGGAAGGAGAGAGGCCAAGGGGTGCCTCTGAGCAGAACATACCTGCACGATTTCCAGCATCTCCGACTTACTGATGTAGCCATTCCCATCAAGATCGTACATACTGAATGCCCACTTCAACTTTTGCTCCAGTTTACCTCTCGATGTTACACTCAAGGCTATGATGAATTCTCTGAAATCTATTGTTCCATCTCCATTGGCGTCAAAAGTGCGGAAAACATGTTCCGCAAACTTAGAAGCGTCCCCATAAGGGAAAAAGTTTCCATATATTTTTTTAAACTCCTCCATAGATAAATGTCCACTTGGACAGTCTCTCAAGAAGCCTTTGTACCACTCCTGGATCTCATGTTCTGTAAAGTCTGTACTTTCTAGCAAATCT
>VYZS01051686.1:9335-21576 GCA_013400695.1 Neodrepanis coruscans | reverse complement strand
TTAGGCAAAACAGTGCAGAGATCTTTTTGTTTCCTCTTGGAGGTCTTCATTGTACTCTACTTACTACATTTGTTAGGTACATCTTGTTTTTGTTAATAGATGTAAATAAACCTTTCAATTTATAACAAGATTGACTCCCCTTCCTGAAGCCTCCACTGTCAAGCACTAAAATATATGAACTTTGTGCTTACTTTTCTTTTAACAGTCATCTCCTCCACCTTTTTTAAAACTCAAAACTTTTTGTAAAAATTAATACTTCCACAGCTAAAATGTAGATAGAAGAAGAACGAAATGTAGAAAAATAAATCTGGAAACCATGACTCTTTACTTTCTCTTGAAATATGCAAAATTCGTGTCCTCTCCACAAGAAACTCTTCTTTCCATATCTAGACTCCTGCGCCCTTCTGCGCCATTTAAGCTAATAATCTGTTCTGTGACCTCATTTGCTGGGAAATTTGGAACTCCAACTTCCTACCATCATAGGAATGCTGGCAGGAAGGCACTTTTGAAGGGCAGCTTCATGAAGGACAGCTGTCACAAATGCTAGATCAGGATGATCAGGATGGCCATGGCTTTCTCTTCTATATCTACAGTTTTTTGTATATTACAGCCTGTCCCTTCATCTTCAGAGTTCTTAAAGTTGTACTGGGAATGCTATTGCTACTGGAAACTGTGACTTTCTGAGACAGGATTGAATTAACCAAATGTCCTGAAACACCAGTTGAAAGCATAGAAGTTGTGATATGTAGAACATCCCAGGTTGTGATTCTTGTGCAAATTTATGGGTTTTATCATTAGCTTCAGAAATTCACAGGAAAGAGAAATTCAAGTCATAAAATACAGAAAATACTGACCAAAATCAAGAGGCTTTTTAAAGTGCAGAGGACACTGATGGGAGGCTTTGTAGGCAGAATGAATAAAGTAGGATGGAAAAAATGGATGGCAGCCAAGGCCTTGTAAAAAGTTCTGAATTATGTGCCCAGCTAAACAGTGAACTAGAGGCACTCACAAAGGTGCAGTTGTAGTAAGTAATGTGTCTATGCAACTGCAGAAGATGTGGTGGTGAGGAAGGTAACAGGAGTCGAGGGAAAATATGGTGACTGTACTGCAGAGCCCCAAAAGGGATAAAAAACGTCTTATTGATGTAGCTATTGGCAAGGTACATATCTAGTTGGGGAGGAACAAGCCCTTCTAGGCAGCAGTTCATCTGAGTCTGAAGAAAACAGAGCAAATTAATCATACCCTGAAGGTGCCAGTTCCTCTCCATTGCAGATATCTAAACTTAGTTGCCCTGAATGACACCTGTGATGTCTGTGGAGTAAGCCTTCAGGAAACTTCTCCTGGTCAATGGTCTTAGAGACATAATAGTGACAATGTTTTGACACAAACATAGTGGCCTGCCCATATATAGTAGGGAAAACTGGGTCAGATACATGTCACACCCCATATCTATAAACTACTCAAAATAAGATTTTTTGTTTGTCCTGTGTCCAAGTGTTATCTATGGATTTATGTGGATTGCACAACCATCCCCATTACTGGTATAGTGTAAAATATACAACTAACAGAACTGTGTGGCAACTGAAAAATTCCATTCTAAAATCACCAAGCTATGGAATAGATAAATGTTTCTGCAGTTTTTTCCATTATTGGACATCTTCCGTTCTTTGTTGATTTGCCTGTGAATTTCTGAGTACTAAGCATGCCAATTTACATTTCCATCTTGGCCTGGTTTTAGTCTGTGTTGTGAAAGGAAACACAATTAATTTAATTTATTAATGCATTATTTCAGCCAAAAGGCACAATATAAAAATTATATGGGAAAGGAGAGTGTACTAGAGCTTTGGGAAAGACGGGAAGATGAATGTTTGAGAGAAAAATAAGAGGGAGTTAGTATCGAAATATGGAGGCATATCCACATTAAATCATGGCAGACATAAGAGAAGACCTCTTCTCACTCTATAACTCCCACTATAAAAATTTGAATCGCAAATTTGGAAATACTACACAAGCCCTTAACATCTTGAAAAAAATCTTTTGTACTTATGGAAAATGTCTTAACAGAATGCAGAAAAGGAGAAAGGCAAGGAATTATTTATTAGTCACTAATACAGATTAGACACTATAGATTAGTGAAAATTTTAATGTATACCCTGACAAAGTTTTAGAAATCTTGTCCAATTTGCTTAATTTTCATATAATTTATTCAGTTTGGTGTTGCAACAAATTTTTTCTCTCTTAAATGACATCACAGCTGATCACTGGAATATTCACATAGGACTAACCACGCCTAGCTAGCAGAAGTTTTTATATACTGATTCTCTTCTTAATAGATGTCATAGACTACTTGTAAGTCTTGTAAGAATATTTTCCATCAGACACTACGTCCCTTAAAAGAAAACCTCATTTCCTAAACTCATTACTAGGTTCTTGATGCAGAAATGATTTAACTGAAGTCTTTGTAATCAGAGTCACTGCATGGGCAGTTTACTTCCATCTACTACAGAAAGGGACATAGTGCCAGGCTACAATTTGGTTCAGATTTTATCAGATATTATCACGGTGAGTTCCTAAAAATTTGCAATGGGAACATTAATGTGTCAAGCTTTCATGACTATCTAGAATTTGTGTTTTCTAAAAAGTGCATATGCACCTCTCTAAATGCCTTACAGACGTTCTTCGTAACTCTAACGGTGAAGCCCCAAAGCACTGCCAAGACACTATAAGCAATATCCAAAAGCACTGATCTGTGTTATTTTGTTTTCTTTGAGATCCTACCCTTCTGAAAATTGGATCTTTTTAAGTGCATGTCTTTAACAAAGGAAATATATGTTTAAAATGACCTCAAATGTAAATTTTGATCTTGAAACCTATAAAAACTGAAGATCTCAGAAAGCAATTTTAAGTAAAACAATAACATATTCCACAGTAAGTGCTGCATACAGATACAGTTCAAAAATGCTAAAATTAACTCTGAAGAATACTGAATGGATTTGAAGGAACTTATGTTTTTAATACCACTTTTGCCTGAATCCTCTTTAATTTTTATCACATAGTTCTTTATTGATTATAATATGGTGAGAGCAAAACGTGTGGATGTCGATGAAGGGTTTAAGTCAGGAGCTATCTCTTCATTTCTGCCTTCTTGACAGTTTTTACTACAGTAATATCCAGATTCTTGTATGCTAGATAATTACATCACTTTAGGCACTCAGTGACATTTCCAACAGTAGACTTTCTATTTTTTTTTGTCAGTGTTGCTGTCACTGCACACCAACCATGTACAGTGGCGGTGATCACTCATTTTTTTATCCAGAACTCTCTTCTTATTAGTATTGTGATATTTTCCTTACTAATTCACCACTGTGCTCTGATATTTAAAAAAAGGTTATACATAAGGGTTATGTGTGTTGTTACAGCAGAAGTAATTATAGTGACTTTGCAATGTTGCGTCAAATGATGCGAAGCACATTTCTGCACTGCGTTTCTTGGACATGCTAAGAGGTGGTTTGTTGAGACAGTGTTCTGCAATTTGGAATATTTTTTTTTCATTGTCTAGTGATGTAACAATAATGGAATTTCCCTACATTTTTAAATATCTTTTTTAATATTCACTAGGCCATAAATGTTATGTTTTTAAGAAAATTTCTTTCAAGAAAATGAAGGATTCTATAAAGCCATTGATGTATGAGCCCTATGGATTTATTTCAAAAATTATCTAATGGAATTATAATTTTCCTGTCAGGAAAGTCTTTGCAAGAGAATAAAATGTCTGTAATATTGCATATATAAAGTGCTTGAAAAACTGGGCTTATTAAGTGAAGTGATTTTATTTCCATGTTGCATTTTTGCACTTCCTCATAGAAGAGAAGGAAACAGACTGCTGTAAGTATACTAGTTCCAGAGGTACAATAGATGAGAATTTCAGATCTACTCCAAAGTTTTACACTGCATAAAAGTATCTGAATAGTACCACAGAGCTAAAAAAACTCTTCGGTGACTTCTGTTTCACCTTCGGACTGTGAATTCTCTGCTGCAGCTCTGAGAGGCACAGTCCCTCCGTGGAAAGGAGACAAAATAAAAAAAATTCTAGAAATGTTTATCTGTCAATAGATTAAAAAAAGATGTTTGCCTGTTCCTAAGCTGAACAATCTGCCTTTCTTAGCTGGGGACATCTTAAAGAGAAGTAATATTTTTTATCTCTAGAGAAGGATAACATTGTCTATAAAGCATAGATCTTCATTACAGCAGTTTCTGTAGCGTAAGTGAATTTGGAGAGGGGGATTCTCTGCCAGTGTGTATGCTATTTGTGGCCTTAGTTTCACAGCATCGTAGGCATCTCCAAATTCAGTATTTTTCAGCAAACAATTTTAGGATTAGTACCACCACTTTGCAACATATGCAATCAGATCAAAACTAACATTATCTCTTGTGATCGGAACATTGTCATTCAAGAACAAGAAGATTTTTTGTTCTGTAACTCCTCTCATTAAATGTGCATGTAAGAGCTCCAGACTAGGTGAGAAAATAATCTCTGTGCTCTATGACATTTATCAGAACCATTAAGATATTGACCTCCATCTGGTGCTGTTTTGCTCTTCTGTGTCATATAGGAGGTGTTTTCATTCAGCATCTTATGTCAACAGGCACAGTGGGAACCGCAGTAATTGACTGATAGTGGACTCATGTTTAGGCATCTGCCTTGACAATACACTGCGCCAGGTATGGACATTGCTTTTATTGCAATAAAACAGAATAGTCCAAAGCAAAATCATAATCTGCCTTTATCATACCTTTACCTTGTTTCATTTAAAGCACATCTAACAAATGAAGGCATTTGTATGGAGATGCACAGATGATCCAGTATTCTCTCCTCTTAGTTTAGAGATATTATGTATTTCAATTTCATCTTGTCTCCAGTTAGATTCTAATTGCTCTACTTTTGCTTTAAAAAGTGGGGTTTTTCTCTTCTGTTTCTGTTGTGTGAATTTTTAACATCAGATGATCTAGTTGCATAGAGGTCAAATTACTTTGAGCTTACCTGAGCAGAGACAGGTGAAAAATCATGTAGACCATAAATTATTAGAAATTTCCTCTCTGCATTAGACCACATGATCTCTTTTCATGATCAGCCTGAAACTGTGACTTGCTGAAGCCAAGATATTAAGATGGATTTGCCTTCAGCTCTTGCTGTTTTGTATATATATTTTTTGTGGGACATCTTACACAGTCTGAGCATGATTTGCAATTTAAAAAGAAAACTATCTAATTATTTTAATCTGAATTGTGAACTGAAGAGTGGTAATCAAGCCTATTCTCACCATCATAGTTTGCTTTGGAAAGAACTTCCCTTTCATGTAGTAAGGTGTCATATCTGGAGAGATGACTGCTCTACCATATGATTTGGCAAATTTCCAAAACAACTTTGCTTGTAACATTTTATTTATGTTCTTTAAATGTATCAGATCACTGAAGTACTTTAGCAAGACTACAGAATGCAGTTACTTAGAAATTCACTATGTCCATCTTACTAAAGAAATATAACAACTATTTGTATAACAGGTAAGAAGAAAGGGAAAACATCTTCTGGTGTCTCTACTTTTAAATGAGCCAGGCAGAAGAGTTTTGCAACAATGAGTTGAATTATCAGAAGATGGCTCCTCAAAAAAAAAAAAAAAATTGAGATATGAGTCAAGGCAGGCACTTGAGTTGCCCAGACTAACAGAGTTTATGGGGAATGGTAACTGATGGATTTGTGAGTGATTTGCATTTTTCACATGAACCTTCCTCCTTCATTTAATTGTGCTGTGGTTTTCCTTTGGTATTTTTTCTTTCCTGGAAAATGGAAACTTGCATTAAGTCTGAGAAGGTACTGTCAGAGTGTTTTTCTCTGACTTTTCTGCAGAGAAGAGGCATATGTGCAGCCTGCACACCCAGGTGTTACCAATTGACTTAGTAGGCACTATAGTCACGTCACCATGGGATAGCACCCAACATAACAAGCCTGCTCACATGCACTTGCATTAACCCACTACTCCTCCCACAGCCAGGCTAACATCTCTGCCTGTAATTACTCATATTTTGAATGTATAGCTGACTTGAAGAACTTGGGGCTTCAGTGTGTCATATGGACTGAACTGAAGCCTCTCCTGTGACAGTGTCATTTGGAGTAGGCTCTTCCTCAGTTGTGTCTCTCTTTAAAAAGAATTAAAAAGAATTTTGAATCACACTGTCAAAGACAGAGAGCTACAGGACACTTCATTACATCCTGAAAAGTCTTGGCATTAAAAAGACTTTGGAGTCTAGGTTAATAGACATACAAGTTTTTCTTATCTTCCTTGGTTGTATGGGCTAAGAAACAAACTTTTGAAGAGCGAGTTGAACAACCAAAGAGCTTCATATTGCTGAAGCATGGGCATATGCTCAGAACCTGGGCTGCTGCAAACACTTCTGCATCCACATGGGAGTTCAGTTGTGGCCTTTCCATCCAGAGACACTCTGGTGCCCAAACAGGTTGTAAGGTCTCCATCCACAGAGATATTCAAGACCTCAAAAACCACTCTATTTGTCCCTGCTTAGAGCAGAATATTTGACTAGATGACCTATATTACGTTAAGCAGCATTGATAAGCAGCTCGTTCAGTTTATTTGTATGGTTGTTCAGGTTATTTGTATGCAAAAGCAATAATAAGCCTGCCTGCACATTTTGTGTATTTGATTATTCAGCTTGTGAAATTAACTGCTTGACAAAAAATGAATTACCTTTTTCTTTATGAAAGCAACGTTTTCTTATTAGCTATTTTGTCACAGAAATCTTACCCAGATGGATCAAACCTATATTCATTCAGTATTTGCTGATGGGATTATCAAGAACTGTTTTGTTCTTACCTCACAGTCAGACCAACCATTTCCATTAAGACAGTCATGCTGTAGGTGTTTCTAATTCTTTTCTCTAGGAAGTGAAGTCCAAGTCAGAGGATATTGTTTCCATGGTTGATTTATTACATCTAGGTTAACTTACTGTGAGATCCATCCTGTGGATTTAGATTACATTATTTGGAATTAAAGACATCCTTTCTCACATTGGTTCTTATCTCATATGAGTTTGTATCTCTCTATGGCAGATTGGGAGCTCATCGTTGCACAGTAAATTTGAGTAGTGAGACAGTATTTGCATTTATCTTCCACTTAAGTAAACTACCCTGTTCTTGAAGTTGTTCTCCCACTCTCATATTTTTGTCTACATGGAAGAACATTTGCAAACATTTCCCCTTGTTCTGTTCCAGAATTGAGATCCTGTCAAGAGCTGCCAGAAATTAAGCACTGTAACAATGACACCTGCTCTGAGTTGGATTAGATTGACACATTGCCTGAATGCTGGCAATAAGTAGCCACCTGCCTGCTTTACTATCTCTACTGGAGCAGAACTTCTGGAAGCACTTTGCAAAGTGAAAATAAAGCTTTACTTCATCACCACATTTTGTCATGAGATTTCATGTCAAAATCATTTTATATTGTAATCATGTGGCTCTGTCTCCTTACATCAATTATTCTACATTTTACATGTAAGTGACCTCAGATCAAAATTGTTTTTATCAACAGCTTCCTATTTTTTAGTTGTTTTTCTTTTTTTTCATTCTTATTTTCATTCTAACTGCTTTTGCTCTACAGTTTCTTGTAAGTCAAAAACTTCTTAACATCGTAATTGAAATGTGAACATTATATTCCCCTCTTTCACTATTCCCCTTTTTCAGTGTGCTTTGATTGAAAGTACGTGTCTCCTGGTTTGGACACTAGGGGGCGTTATCAAGTGATGAGAGATTAAGAGAGTTCACAACAACTAAAAGAATTTACTTAACAAGCAGTAAACCCGACAATAATAATCGTGAAAAAATACAAACTATGCTGCTCCGGGTTGGCTACTGGGCTGGTGGATCAAGGGAAGGAAGGAAGGCTGGCCCATGGATGGCGCTGTTCCCACTCTGGAGCTACCGGAAAAAATGACAGTGAAAAGGAAACCCGGGAGACCCAAGGGGGAGAGATACCATGACTCCTGTCACCTCCGGGTGGTTCCCTGCTGGCACTGCCTGTGCTCTGGTAATGCCAAGCTGCTGCCCACGCTCTGCCGCGTTGCAAGGGAGCAAAAAAAGGGGGAGCCGTGCCTCTACCAGCGCTGAAGGGAGAAAAAGAGCCGAGGCAGAGCTGGGACAAAAGCCGAGCCAGGACTTCCATGTCTGCTCCTTTTAAAATGCCCCGTTCTCACGTTTTCTTGTGGCACCCTTCCGGGGCACACCACCTTTCCATTGGATGGCCCTGTGCCCCCTCTCCAAGACCTCACCTCGTGGTTGCACCTCTCCGGGAAGGAGGGGCTGCCGCTGCAACCCTGCCAATGCCGTGGGGTGCCATGGGGGTCCGGGGCCACCAGTGGCACCGCGCCCTGCTGACACAGGTCCACTCCGCACAGCAGTGCCGGCTGTGGACTGGCTCTGACCCGCACACTGGCCGCTGCCGCTGCAGGGGGCCCAGAGGGGGCCCGGGGGCAACACCCTCAAATGCAGCCCCAGGCCACTGGCGCCACACCCGTTGCATCTGGCACCACCTCGCCACTGCCCCAGCCCCAACCCAGAACAGGCCGGGAGTCATGGCCCAAGCAGCGGCAGTGGCCCCGCTCCACCCACGCCATTGGTGTCCCACGCCATGGCAGCTGGGGAAAGCCCTGCATGCACTCTTCTTCCTGCAGGGCTGCAGGAGAACAAGCGGGGGTGGCTCTGTCCCCACCCAGTGCACTCCGCAGGGCTGCGGGCCGAGCTGGGGTGACCCTGCACAGCCCAGATCTGCACCCCGCAAGGCGCCAGGATGGGACTGGGCCGGCCCCCACACTTCCCGCGCCTGACAGGGAATGCAGGACCATCAGCCCACCGCACTCAGGGGGCGCGCAGGGACGGCACCATCTCTGCCTACTGCATTCCCAGGACGAGGGGTCTGACCTCCTGGCCCTAGTCGTCCACCCTTCTCTTAGGAAAAGCAAGAAAAGTTTAAAAAACAACCCCCCTACTTCCTCCCACAGACCGGGTGGAGAAGGGGAAAGGAAAAAAAAAAGGTTTTAAAATGAAAACATTTTCCCCACCTCATAACAACGAGCGTGAAAAATATTGGCAGTGTTACTCATCAGATTCCTCAGAGGCATGAACATGGAGGTTAATGCTTGTGCACTTGTAATATTTTTCCTGAAACAAGACATATATTGACCGTATTTAATAACTTCCTGATGATTATCCACACACTTGAAAAGTATTGGCAGCCTATTCTTGCTGCTTTTCCAGTTCTATGGAACTACCTTTTTGAATTTAAATTTAGTTTGATTTTGCAGAGGAAGAGGAGTTTAATCAACTAAAATTTGTTGGGGTTTGTTTTTCCACTTAAATCACTTCACCTGGCAAGTCCATCGTTGATGTTAAGATAACAGAGTAATTCTCAAAAACAGTGGAACCTGTAGTAGCTACTATTTACGACTCCGCACTCAAACATCATACAGAACTAGGTTATAGAAAGAATTGTTCATGAAGGAAGTATGTCGATTTACTCTGCTTTCCTGGCTTTTGCTTTCTTGGTCTTCGTTTTTGCTTTATGGTCTTCCCAGAGAGTAACTATATTTGCCAAAAATTACAGAACTGTTTTCATTCTGGCTTTTTAAATTTTTTCCCCCATTTTTATACATACATAAATGAAAACCTGCCTGGTAGCATCAAGGTGAATAAACAGTGGCATCATTCAATTGGAGACACTGTAATTACATCCTTCTTCACGATTATATGCTGTGAATCTGTTTTAAACACATTCATGTTTGATTGGTTTTCTCTGGGAAATAGCAATATCTTTATAAAGTTAATGGTAAAACAAAAAGGTACTCTTGCCAGGAGGGCAAGTCTATACTGCATAGTCTTATGGTAGGACTGACAGCAATGATATGGCACTTAAGTTGTTTGTCAGTGAAGCCAGGAAGTATTTGATTATCTCTAACCCAGGCTCTGGTCATCTGAATTCTGCCATACAAATCTGTTGTGAACATCCGATTTCAATTAAAATAAATACACCTTGAACTGCTTCTCAATGAGAATAACAATTAAATAAAGTCCTTGTAAGAAATAAATATTTTTTTAAAAAATGTGAGCCTAGAAACTAGTAGTTTTAATCTAACATTTTTCTGGAGAAGAAAGCAGTTGTTCCATAGAAAATATTCTTTTCTCCAGCCAGTTTCAGTCAGTGGGTTTCCCAGAGGCTATGAAATCCCTGTCTGTGGAGATATTCACTAGTCAGTGGGACAAGCTCCTGCCTGAGCTGACTGATCTAAATTGGCCCTGCTTTAGTCTGCAGCTTAGCCCAGATGACCCCTAGAAGTCCTTTCCAACCTAGATGAGTCTGTGGTTCTCTGATTCTGGTAAGTCTCTTGCCACCCTGTGTTTGCACTGTTCTAGAGACTACTAAGAATGTTGTTACTGACCAGAAGAAAATCTGTTTTGTTATAGATATTCCTCCTCAATAAATAAGTTTGAAACAATCAATTTGTTTGACTGTTGGTAGTCTGACAATTACTGCATGGTGGTAACTCCATAGGCACTGGTCCCACAGGTCAATTCCAAACAATTATTCCATTTTTGTGTTTGTTAAGTGCTTTATCTCATTGTCTGCCCCCTTGCTTCCTCTGTTTTTATTTTTTAATCATCTTAACATCACTCTCTAGCAGATTGCTCATGTCAATAGTTGTCTTATTTAAATTTCCAAGGGGAGTAATGTTACATTGATTTTTGTTTGCATGGTCTCATAATGTGAAATGGAGTTTACTTCTCCAAACCATTTAATGAGCCAAACCTTAGGTCAATTACAATAGAAGAATGCTTCACTCCTCTCCGTGAAATATTTATAAACTGAAGGACACTGTGTCTGAATACTAATCTAACCAAGAGAGTTTAGGAGATTCCATTTACTAAAGTATTTTTGTAACTAAGATGATGTTTATGCTATTTTTTCACAGGTATTCTGATTAGCTATTTTCCTCATTAGATTAAGCAAATGTGATATTTCATTCGATTGGTCCTCCATCTGGATTTGTTATACTCTTTCCAATCTTCTTTTTCTCAGCCTTGCTTAGTGCTTTCCTTCATGAACATTTCACATGATCTAACTAAAGAAAAATGGAATTCCATATTAATAATTCAGCTTTATTTTTTTTTTCTGAATATAACGTAACCTCCCAAATGTATTTTGATTAGATTTTCTGTTGGTTAGATCTTGTGTTGACAAAGGTGGTAAAATAATATTGCGAGATATTACATAAAAGATATTCT
This sequence comes from Neodrepanis coruscans, assembly GCA_013400695.1. Classification (NCBI taxonomy): domain Eukaryota; kingdom Metazoa; phylum Chordata; class Aves; order Passeriformes; family Philepittidae; genus Neodrepanis; species Neodrepanis coruscans. The sequence continues at coordinate 10,232 of VYZS01051686.1, read as the reverse complement.
TTAAACATATGTATTGCGATAACTAGTTGGACATTTTTCATATTTTTGTATAAAAACATGTAACACATAAGTAATAAAATTTAGATGAAGATTATGTTTGCTTGTGAATATATAGTATGGCCATATGTAGTATTGCTTCAACTACAATGTGTTGCGAAGTACCTATAAGCTTCCTGTTTAACAGCCATCACTAAGTTTATAGACTGTTTTTAAAAAATTTCTTCCATTTCTAAATTTTTATTGGTCAGGCCTGTAGTTTCCTTCTGTATACTGGGCTTATTAGATAGTTCTTTTGAGTTTTGATAGATTTTGGGTTGCTTTGCTTTTTAATCTAAGTTGTTTATCACAAAATTACCAGTCCACTGCTACTTAGCCTCATATGCACTGCTACTGAGAGAGCAGTTTGCTGGAGATTTTTAGAGTAGCAGAATTTACTTTTGGTTTCATGGTACCTATGTGCTAAAGACTCATGGGAAAATAGAAGGTAATTTGCAAAATATATCTATAAAAAAAAATATCATTAAAGCCTGATTCAGAATCCACAAGAGTCAGCGGAAAGAGTACAAGTGAATTCATTGTCTCTGAAGCAAGTCTCTCAGAGGCATTTTGTTTCTGTTGTATCATTTTGTATTGAAATATTTTTCAGAAATTCACCAGCAAAAGAACAGCAAGATTCTTTCTGCAGTTTTTAGCACCAGAAAGTAACTTGTTCCTTTATATGTTAAATCCATATTTTCACACAGTTCAGGAATACTTTTAGTAAAATATTTCTCCCTGTCCATTATGTTCCAATATCATATTTGTCTAAAAAATTGTTAACTCTGTAGTGACTTGGTTGAGGATTTTTTCCTTTTTTGTGCTAAAGAAAATCATATACATACATGTATTTTTATACAT